>OX411559.1:14473889-14476389 GCA_948146395.1 Fragum whitleyi | reverse complement strand
AACCGAGTCATGACAGAAATGCACTTAGAATACTGAGAATTTTGGTTTGTTTGTTTAAATTGGAGTTTAAGATCGCCCTTATCATTTTTAAGTCATATGGTGACGACTTGAGGACTTAACAATGTATTTCTGGCATGTCTCACATTAGTACTACCATAACATCTTGTTCTTGCCTTCAGCTGTAGTTCCGCCGTCATAGCGCAGTTGGAAGCGCACGGGACTGTCAATTTAGAGGTCCTGAATTCGATACCCGACGACGGCACTCATTCTTTCCGACTATTTGTCTCTCACCAATGGGTTGATTATCGTAGACCTATGTGAAATAGCAGCTGGAGGCTATGAAAGGATTTGATGGTTGTACTGGTGAGAGAAATACCAGAAATCCATTGTTATGTGCTCCAGTCGCCGCGATATAACTGAAAAAAAATGTTGAAAGCGGCGTTCAACTCAATTCAATCAATTAATGAAAGCCTTCAGTTGTAATTTGACATATATTCACGATCACATTGGTCGGCGACAAATGGTCGGAAAGGGTATATGTACCGCCCCGAAGATCGAACCCGTGACCACATGCTTAATTTTAGAAGTATTAATTTCTTTTTTTTTAATTACCATATTTCTCTTTCCTCTCATCCCTAGGATATGAATGGTCTATAGGCTTCTAATTCTCGTAGCTGCATCTAATCACACTTTGTATTTTGAGGCTATATTAAGCAAGTAGTGGTATACTAGTACATGTACTTCTAGGGGACGGTAAATTTGTTAATCTTTTTCGGCTTTAAAAAGAACAATTCTTGGCGGTATGAATATTTCGTAACGATAGATTTGGGATCAAACCTAATGCCCAAAGATATCGATAATCTCATAAAAATTCTATATAATCTGACTGTGGCCTCGGTGCAAATTCAGAAACTATGAAAAAGGGGCCGTCTTTATGGGGCTCTTCTCGTTACAGTGATAATGAAAACTCAATGACTCCGGGGTGAATGTTTTAACTCCCTTTTAAAGAGTTCACATGAATTCTGACCCCATTTGTTCTGCAATGATAGACCCTTATTTTAATAGGACAGATCCCCTGTGATCTAAAATGACCCTTTGAAAATTATGTCCCTTTACACTTATCTGATTTGAGAAGGAAAATGGATAATTTCACGGATTAAGGCATGATATATACATAGGCGTATCTATAACTTTGAAATGTGTACGCACTCAGAAGGCGACAAACAAAGAATATATACGATGAAGGCGATATGAAACTTGTGACCAAAGATGAATGCCCTTCATCCGTTCCCTTTTTATGAAATCAGAGTTGGTGAATAATCAAAACATCGTAACTAAAGCTTGAATAGGCTGTAGTTTCGGTGCTATGATCATTCAACCGCGACATTTTTCAACAGAAAATTATTTCTTTTTACGCACTTGCGTAAATTGCGCAATGGGAGCTATTCCATCTGGGGAAAAGGACCATCTGGGTAGTACGAAAAGTGTCCACCCTAGCCAGACTGCGCGCTCCTTCTTCGCAAGGCAAGGGATCAAACTCCCCTATGTTCCTTACATTCGTAAGGAACACAGTGGAGCTAAAACCCTGAGCTTCCGAAGATGGACTGCTCAGGCTGAGAAGAGTTAAAGCTTTTTGAACTCGGTTGAATTTTTTAATCTTGAATGATAACTCTACATTCGTATACAATTCTTTTTCGATATGGGACCTCCGGTTGCCCTCTGCTGGACCAAATCTCTTTTTCAAATGTTTATTCTCAAAAGATTCCAGGTGGTTGCGCGATGGTCCATTTATATATATATATATATATATATATATATATATATATATATATATATATATATATATATATATATATATATATATATATATATATATATATATATATATATATATATATATATATATATATATATATATATATATATATATATATATATATATATATATATATATATATATATATATATATATATATATATATATATATATATATATATATATATATATTAGAGTAGGTGCGTGACACTTCTTTCAATGCGAAAATGAACGGTATTGCATAGACTGGCTCCCATCCAACTGATCTGAAGTATTCAGAAAGGAGCAATTCAGCTAGACTAATTATAATTTCTTATCAGCTTATATTTCTCTGACTGGCCGATCAGTGTCATTTTTTGAGAATATGGGAGGTAATTTGAAATAGTAAAACATGAGTGGTGTACCTTATTTAACATATATTATAAAATCCAAATAAATAATCAATCGACTTAGAAATATCAAATAAATCCCAAGACGTAACAGGCAAGGGAGTTCGAATATAAGTGCATTACCTGTCGTGGCCTTTCAAAATAACTTTGAAATAATTCAATAAAAGTTTTGTCAATCGATATTCGTGCATTCTGATTGACAGAAATCGTGGTTTTATAAATCAATGAAAACAATTTTGATTACGCAGCTATTTTTAAAGCTTCAACACAGGGTCGTCCCACAAGGAATATTTTT
>OX411559.1:14333183-14473689 GCA_948146395.1 Fragum whitleyi | reverse complement strand
GGGTGGTTACGACAAAGCATAAAATTATCCATTCTGCGGAAAGGGTTTTTTGTTTGCATTGAGGTACAATGTTTTGTGTACAAGCCCTCAGTAGATAATTCATTTAGAATTTATTTCACACGGGACAAACGCACGACTAAACGGCCGTGGGTAAACGAGCCACTTCCTTAATTCCCACGGCCCGCGCGTGTTCTTCGCGCGAGTAGCGCGCTCACTGCATTCGTTATTTCGTATCAATTTTACGCTTGTTTTTTTTGCCTTGGTATTTAGTGTAGACAGATGAGACATATATAATACATACTTAGTGTATTATATGAAATAAAATATCTAACGAGGTTTGGAGAATTGATAATTGGCGAGGCTCTGCCGAGACAATTATCAATTCTCACAACCGAGTTAGATATTTTTTTTTCATACAATACACTAAGTATGTATTATATTTATCTTATAACCTCCATTTGTCTTTTTTTATCGTCGATGATTCTAATTGAAATGCAATTTTCTAAAAATAACCATATAATATCAGTGTTCTAAAAATAACTATGTGATATCATAAAAAATATCATATGGGATGTTATCACACGGATATTTGTATAGTTATAAGATAAAATGAAATATTATAGATTTGATCTTCCAAATCAGTCAATATTACTATTTAAATCCGCTCTGTGATGATGGTTGACAAAAAATCTCAAAGAAATGCATACTCTCGACATCTTTTATTATTATCAAAAATCAAAAGCTTTGACTATGATCAGACCGATATTGAAAACTTTATATCTGTACAGCGTATATAATGACATAATACGCTAGCATTCTCTGCTTGAAATTGTCCGAAAAGAAGGAATGCCCTCAGTTTACACAAGATTTTAATTCATGATTTTTAAACCCAGGCCTGCGTTCAAGATAGAAATGTTTGGGAAGCGTTTGAGAAATCGTATTTTGGGAAGCTTTTAAGAAATCGTATTTCGGGAAGCTTTTAAGAAATCGTATTTCGGGAAGCGTTTAAGAAATCGTATTTTGGGAAGCGTTTAAGAAATCGTATTTTGGGAAGCGTTTAAGAAATCGTATTTTGGGAAGCGTTTAAGAAATCGTATTTTGGGAAGCGTTTAAGAAATCGTATTTTGGGAAGCGTTTAAGAAATCGTATTTTGGGAAGCGTTTAAGAAATCGTATTTTGGGAAGCGTTTAAGAAATCGTATTTTGGGAAGCGTTTAAGAAATCGTATTCCGCTTTCTACGTGCACCAGGACTGGATACAATTCATAAACGTTTCCAAACGCTTCTGCATCCTGAACACAGGACAGGTCGACATGTGCCTTAGCCAATCTTGCTATATAATATATTTTATTTGAATTTGATTTGATTTGGGGTTTTACGTCGCCTTCAATAATCTTTAAGTTATATCGCGACGACTGGAGCACCTAACGATGGATTCCTGGTATTTCTCACACCAGTACTACCACCACATCCTTTTCCTAGCCTCCAGTTGCTATTCCACATAGGCTTACGATTATCTATCCATTGGTGGAAGACAAATGTCGGAAAGGATAAGTGCCGCGGCCGGGGATCGAACCCGTGCGAATATAGACCCCTGGATTAGAAGTCCGGCGCGCTACCATCTGTGCTATTGCCGCGGCATATTTGATTTGAAAGAACCAAACGAACGACAGTACATAAATAAATATTACCCGTCACGCGAAAAAGGATCTTCTGGGAACTCTGTGAAATAATTATTTGAAAAAGAGAACGATTCTAGTACAGGACAACAAGAGGTGGCATTTCAAAAATTCTTCACTGGAAGGAAGATAGAATATTCTAGATTCAGAAAACTTAGCACATTGCGAAAAGTTTCGACCCTAGTCAGTCTGCGCAAATCGCAAAGTCTGACTAGGATCAACACTTTACGCACAACCCAGATGGTCCCTTTTCGCGTGACGGGTCACAAATATTACCTGACATTTTTCACGATTTACGTATTTTGTAGTAAGGGAATCTTTTGGAAAGAAGAAAGCAAATGCGCCTTTTATACTCTTTTACTTTTAAATTATTTTTTTTCATGCTATAAAAAGTACCTTTACTAATTTCTTCGAGGTTAACTAAGCTCAAATATTATATTTTGAGAAAAAAGACATTTAACCTTCATTTACAGTTATAATATCGATTTTGTGGTGTCAAACAATTCGGAATATCGATTTCGTGTCACTGCGAAGCGTTATTGGGACGAATGCGTTCCTGCCTCCGTCCAATGAAAGTGCGTGTGACTGCCCGCCATCAGCCAATTATTGGAAACCTCCGTTCTGTCGTCTGCAACCTAATTCGAAATTAACAAGAGGGGGGCGGGATCAGCTACCAATATCCTGAATCCTTTAATAGGGGCGACCGTCCGGTGGATGCCATACATATTTGAGGCCGTGGGTCCGATCGGACGTACATCCGTTTTGAACTAAGGTTATCGTCTGTCGGACAATTACTAAACTTGTGTTTGGATTTATTTTTATACAAAAGGGAATATATATAAAAAGATCAAAGGATGAAACGCAGTTTAAGTCAAAGCGATGACGACGATGTATTTGACGAACGAATGAAAAGCGGGTAAGTGTGATGTGTATTCACCGGACATTGGTCGTGCGCTGCACGAGACGTGCACGAGGTAGTGACGTCAGTGGCTTGTGCAGTGGTTGTATGTACCTATGTAGGTGCTTCCTCGCGCGTGCCAATGGTATGTCGTTACAGTCTTTCGTGCATTAGTGCGGGTACGTTGTCCACGTGCTATGGATATTTTGTAGCTTTTTAAAACAAAATGAAACTCGTAATTGTTCACATTCTATTTTCTAGTAGGAAACGTTCTCTACTTTTCAAGTATGATTATGCAGTACTTTGTATGACCTGAATTAGGATGGCATTATTTATAGGTGAATTGTTCACTTATATATTTTATGAAAATAAATATTCTACGATTCCTTTATCTAAAGCGGGTAGCTACATAAATTGACTAATTTTAATTTAAAACTACGCCTTTACTTTTTCTTTTTCAAACAAAGATTCTAGCGTATTTTATATGCAAGAAAAACGCTAAGTTGTGTGAGAAAAGCAATATTTCTTTTTTAAAATAAATATCATTACAGACAATGTTTCTTTTCTAATGTATGAAAATTGGCTATATCGGAAATATGCAACCAAAACCTCGTAACTTCATCTGAAGTAGAGATGATGTTACGAGGTTTTGGTCGCATACAATCGAAATAGATCTTCTTTTGAGTTTAAACTAATTTAAGTTTTGTACATTTTGCTAAGGCTTAGGTAAATATTTGAGATAATACAGACACATTACAAGGAATGATTCGACAAAGATACGAAATGTGCATCGAATTGAAATTAGTGTCAATATACGTAACTGGCCAATGCCGTTATCAATTCACTCTGCACCGCGTCAATGGCTGATTTCCATATCAAGATAACTTGTTCTTAGTCGCAGATTAGTTTTGATCGCATTTGGTGAAAGGGTGTTACCTCCATTTACGCAATGCGTAATAGAAATAAATCCTCTTTCAAAAAACATCGTTGATGAATGATCTTAACATCGAAACGACAGCTTATTCAAGGTGTAGTTACGATGTTTTGATCATTCACCTACGCTCAAATCATAGAAGAGGGGAGCGGACGGAGGACACTTATCTTTTGTCACATTCCTCATTTCCTTTACCCTATATATATTCTAAGTTGGTCGTCTTCTGAGTGCGTATTAATTTCATAATCCCAGTTACGCCCATTGGTGATCCGATTCTTTGCAAATTGCTGACGCAAAAACTTTAACAGAAAATATTATAAGTTTTAGTCATCAACTGTATATTTGTGATTCTTGCTCTTTTATTATGTTTTAATTTATTTATCCTCTCCTTACTAAAATCATTTTATTTCTTTACAGGTCACCGTCCCAGAGTTGTCAAATTACAGACAGAAAGAAAAGGCGAGGGGTAAGCACTTATTTTTAAATATACATGTATGTATATTTGAGCGAACTTGTAAAGCTTTAAATGCATTGGAGTTTGTCATCTACTGGTGATTTTATTTGGATAAACTTTCTCATGCTAAGCTATTTTTTTATTACATAAATTATTTCTTTTAAAAAATCTAGGCCGACATATAGGACATATAATAATGATATAATCATAATAGAATTCTTCATGAAATTCAAGTTTATATTTTTTTTCATAATTTGTCTTTCAAAAAAAGGCATATTAACCCTTTGCTGTTTAATCCCTACTTTTTACGTGCCTGTGATTTTATTATTAAGAAAACATTATGAAAAAAGAAGAAATTGCTTCTGACAAGCAATTTCTTCTTTTTCCACACTATTTTTTACCCTACAGAATGATTATTTTTCAAAATAAATCTACATTAAATTTTCGTCTGCAAAACCTTTGAATTTGGACAGGTCCCAAATTTTGTAAAACATGAAAGGGTTAAAAATATTAATGCCATCAATATTTACTTCAACATTTCAGGTGATTGAAAAGCGGCGGCGTGACCGTATCAACACCAGTTTGTCAGAGTTGAGGAGGCTCGTACCTTCTGCCTTCGAGAAACAGGGCTCAGCGAAACTAGAGAAAGCCGAAATACTGCAGATGACAGTGGACCACCTCAAAATGTTACATTCGAAAGGTACGTGTGCGTTCAACACAGATCTTGGTTAACTTAATCAAATTGTACTCGGGAATCACGAGCAAAGACTTGTAGATACAGCTACTGGTATGTACAATAAATAACAAGGTTTTGGTTGTCGATTTGCAATAAAATTGTGAGTGAAATAAATGGAGCAAAATTGTTTGATTCAGTGTAACATCGATTCATATTTTATAGAATGAATAACAAAAGCTATATTTTCACGAGTGGCGGACCCATGAGCGAAAAGATAGCTTTTGTTATTCGCGAAATGAAATATCAATCGATCTTACTCGAAAAACAAACGATTATTATATTTCTTTAATGCAAAAAATGAGAAATGATCAGGACAAATTTACTTAAAGCGTCATTTTGTACGTGATTGCTATGCAAAATTCATGATGACGTCATTTATTTGGCGCCGCTTAAATTACGTTAGATAGGGTGAAATGAACTCAAGAGGGGTATAAGTATTTGATAATTCACTAGTTAGACGGCGAATTTATCAAATGATAAGCTAACGTTATTTCTAAATAATCCACCGTAAAGAATGTCACACTACAATGCGTTTCCATACGCCGCCGAAGGTGGTCGTATGTAAAATGGTATCAGCTCCGTCTGTTGGTCAGTCCGTCCGTACGTACGCGCTTATCTGACGAATGCACTTCCACATTTAAGCACGGATTTTTATTAAATTTGAACATATATTTGAAGCAAATTATCTAGGTTTGTTGTATTATTTCGCAATGATGATGTGGCGTATAATGCATCTGTGGTACTCTTGTTTTAGGAATAACGTATTGGCATTTTGTCGTCATAACGCATTTATTCTTAAAATTTGTCAAGAACTCGTAAAAGCTGGGTGCAATTCACATAAATGTCTGTCAATGCGCGAAACATTATCTGTTGGAGTTGTTGGAAATTTCAAAGGCTCATTTATTAACAGACCCTTAAAATCGTATCTGAGCAATGCATGAGCTTTGCACCTCAGTCAAAAATGTCATAGGCTTATTCACTAAACGTGTATTAAATGTTTGTACCTTTATTTCAGGAATCAATGGCTACAACTTTCCAGATCCACACAGCCTAGCAATGGACTACAGAACAGTCGGGTTCCGAGAATGTCTGGCGGAAGTGGCTCGCTATCTAATGACCGTAGAAGGCATGGACCTCCAGGATCCACTGAGACTTCGCCTACTCAGTCACCTTCAATGTTTCGCTACACAACGATTACCGTCGGCCAAAGCGTCATTCCAGAATTCTGCATGGAATACATTAAACACCATGCCATCTCACCCAACCATGAACTCGCTCAACTCAAACCAGTACACTGGTAACAGCATGTCATCAATGTCCGCCATGTTACCTTCCCAGCATTCCAGCCAATCGGATCAACTCGCTATGTCTTCCCATGATTCTCATTCAGTTGTGCCCTCCGTGACCTTTAGTGACTCTAGAATTAGCCAATCAGAAAACTCGTTACATAACACTATGAGAATTCCAACAGCGCCAGCTATGGGATCACACTCTCACATGTCATCGATGACGTCAAATTCCGGACAGTCTTCCATATTGAATCAGCAAATTCATTCTCAGTTCCCAATGCTCAATATGAACTCAATGATGTCACCAAATAACGCACAATCGTACAATTCAAGCGCTGGAAACTTAAATCAGTTGGGATCAGTGAAACCATACAGACCTTGGGGCTCGGAAATCGCTTACTAAACTTTGTGTAAAGCATGTGTAAGGTGAAAATTTCTTGCGCTCAATTTAAATAATATGGTATTAGCAAGTGCTTCTAAATTAAGCCAAGCAAACATGAAAAGCTGTTGATGCAAATCTAGTTATATTATAGGCCATCGAAGAAAAGCAACAGTCACATGAGCCTGCGCTTGACAGTTTCAACAATATGGTATTTGTGTGAAGCGGAAACATTGAGTAGCCTAGATGGCCACAATGTGCATTTTGAAGGTTACCTGGCTGTCATTTTACACTTTAAGACCATATCTTTCTACAAATAGCATAGTAAAGACTCTGGTCAGTCTGTGGCGTTGCACAGACTGGCCAGTGTCTTTGCCTTACTGACATTTGAAACTGTTGGAAATGTCATGCACATGCCAATATTTCAGTTAAGGTTCAGGGTGATAGGATGATAAGATTTTCAAACTGAAGCATACACATACAGAAAAATATATCATTGAATACACTTTGAGAGATCTGCGCAAAACCATTGTAAGTTCTCATAAGTTTAGGCACTTACAATAGTTTTGTGTTGACCACTCAACTTACTCATGCTTGCTTTTTGACCTTTCATAATCAAATTAGAAAGGTGTTTCTGAGTACAAACTGTTTTTATGAGTTTTACATGTTGTCAATAATTATTTTATGATGAATAATTCATAACTTTACAAATCTTGCCTAATTGACATAATTGGTGCATGTCATATTAGTATGATGATTGATATATTTTACATGGCAACTTTGCTCAAGTTAATAGATGCAACATGTTTAGCTATACCAAAGTACAATTTATTCATAACTTTTAAACAATTAATAGAAGCTCAAATTAAGTTTGTGCCATTCATCACTTTTGAAAATTCCACTACATCATATCTATAGACACTAAGAATAGTTTTCCACCAACTCTCCAGTGAAGATAGTAAATGATATCAAAATTCTCTCTTGATTTTTTTTTACATTGCAACTCATTTGGATAATAACATTTACAAATCTGTACGTGACATTTCCAACAATTTCAAATGTGAGCCAATCAAAGATTCTGGCCAGCCTGTGCATCGGCACAGTCTGACCAGAATCTTTACTTTGCGCTTTGAAGATAGAAAGGGTATGAAAGTATCTTTAGACAATCCAACAATCATTTAATTACACTATCTGGTAGTCGAGGTTACTAAATGTGGGACATTCACGCACATATGAAAGTGTTGGAAATGTCACGCACAGGCTCATATATGATTTTAACTAGTTTCACCATTAAAGAATTTCGTGACAAATATTTTTAAACCTCACAGAAAGATCCATCTTATATTGAATTCTGTGTTTAAAGGGGTAATCAGCCCTGCGTTCAGGATGTCAAAACAATGCGAACTGTTTGCCAATATTACCTCTCAAAGCAGGGTATAATTTGCAAACAGTTTGGACCATTTAATCATCCTCAACACAGGGCAGTCCTGCATTCTGGATGAAAACTTTGTAAATCAAATAGGAATTGATACCCTGATTTTTACATGTATACTCTGAAAAATAAGTTCTTCGACACTGATTAAAATGCATTTTTTTTAAGAAAATGCATAAATTTAGTTGACTGTTTATTGTTTTGTAAACAGTACCTGTAGTTTAAGACAATCACATGCATTGTGATGAATTACCCTAAAGCATTTCTGAATTAAGATGTCAAGGTCAAATTAATTTATATTTTAATTCTGTTTTAAATCATTGTAAAGATGACTGATACTGTATCTTCTTTGATTTGATTTACACATAGTTTAAAAAATTTTGGCGTAGTTTAAATGGGTTTATAATTTCAAAGAATTTTGTTGGAAGAGTATATATACATGCAAAGTATGGTATCATTCCGAAACATTTGCACATGTTTTTTAAATCCAGAAAGCAGGAATTGTAAATTGTTTCACATAGTGGTAAAAGCTTTATATAATGTGAGTAAGTTTAGACCTCATTATGATGTTGCTAGGTAAAGTGGGTCTTATAATATATATATATATATATATTTTTTTTTTTTTGGGGGGGGGGGGGGAGCGTGTTAAAAATAAATCAAAATCAAACTATTGTTATTCTGTAATATAACTTTTGTCATCATCAAACAACAATGGTTGTGAAATAATATTTGTAAATGTGACCCGCCAAAAAGGGACCTTCTGGATTTTCAAGCACTGTTGTTTTTTCTGATTCTAGACTGACCAATCCAACTTACTCTCTAAGAATTTTTGAAATATGACCTTCGGTTGACCTTCACTCGAACCAATGCCTTTTTTTCAAATATTCATTTTACAGAGATCCCAGAAGATCTTTTTTTGTGTTACGGGTCACATATCACTGGCTCAGTGCGAAACAGTTGTCACTGCCTATATATCTATAGGCAGTTACAACTGTTTTGTCCTGAGCCATTAATATTTGTAAATATATAAATATGTACATATTTCGACAATTTTACACAAACCACCAAAATGGTTCATTTTTACAAATCAATGTGCAATATTTTTGTATTATTAACCCTTTGTCTTGTTATCATAATTATATTGTTAATGTCAACAACGAATTGTCATCTCTTGTCAAAAACAAACCATGCTTTTAGGTTGAAAACCTTTGCACAGTGCTTGAGAAATTTGATACCATGTTTTACACATGGACGTAGCATGCAAAGTCGGTAACGAATTCTTAATGTCTGTTTGTACAGCCAATATAATTAAGGTATTCAGCTAAGAAAACTTTTAGGAAAATGCACACCCTGCTTTTAAAAGCTTTTTTTCTTAAATTTTCCGCATACAAAACTTAGTAAAATGCTTTTTTTTCCCTAAATTTTCAATTTTCAAGAAAGATGAGGACTTCTAAAATTTCATGAACTTAAAAATTGTCTAGTGTTTCCAATAATAAAAGGGTAAAAAGCACAGCAATGTGGGCCAGGATCAGTTTTCACATTTGTGCAGGCTGATCCTGGTCCACACTGTCTGTAAAAGCTTTGTATACAGCAGGAAGATGCTTGTCAATTTGTTACATTCTTAAGGTAGTGGACCTGTAATTCTTCCGCAATATTTTGTATCTCATGATCTTTCACAATGTTTACCGAGGTTTCCTGATGAAAATCATTAGGAAACCATCGGTTATCACTGTTAAAGTTTATGACATCCGAAACATTGTGGAACTATTATGGGTCAACTACCTTAATTAAGAAGAAGGGACAAGTAGGAGTTATGTTACAATTTCTTCATATCAAGTTATTTTTACATTTCCCCCTTTTGTCATAAAAGTGCTTTATTTTTTATTAAATGTGATACAATGATATTGTTTGCCTTGTGAATTTATTTCATCCCTATTGTCAACCCAAATATTTAAGAATCATTTTTATAAACAAGAGAACCATGATGGTCCTGTCCTATATTGCTCACCTGAGCCCCATCTGCACTTGCGATAATTTATACTGATTTGATGTCCTAGATGGTTTTTCAAGGAAGATGATACATGTATACAGGTATAAAAAATTCCATCTTTTTTCTAAAATGAATGCACATTGCCTGAGCAAAAACACATGACCCTAGTTCAAGTAGAATGACAAAGTCACATTAATTCTCCTGGCTTAAGTCAACTTGATGAAACTACATACTAAATATCTAGCCTTTCAGTCACCAGACTTCATCAGAAAAAGGTTTTAAGAAATTGTCTTCTTCATTTCTATTTAAAATGAGATTTGTCTGACCACAAAGATCGATTGACACTAACACCAATCCTCGACCCTCAGGCCCGAGACCTGTGGATTTTAGGGAGGACTGGTAGATGTTACCATTCTGCAGGTCCTTTAGGCCTGTACTAAATGGCAGAACTTACAATTTCAAATCTGTCTAGTTTTGAAAAAATAATTGCTTTCCAATACTTCTATTTGCATTACCAAATGGAAAACATTGCAGAAAAAGAGGAAATTGCTTGTCAAAAGCAATTTCTTCTTTTCCAACAATGTTTTCCTTGCAATATATCCCATAACTTCGATTCACAATATTCTTGAAATTCCTTGTTTTAATGCAAAAATGCAGGTCATATTGTAAATAAAATATCAAATTTGTGATAATAAAACACCGAATTCACTAAACTCGCCATCTAAAACAAATAAAAACGAGGACGTTATAGATGACTCTTTAAATAAATTCCATAACCATTCATTCAATATCCTCTATTTAAAGCACAAAGAGTAGGTTAAGATTAGACTGCAAAACTGTGCAAGATAATCTTAGTCTATACATTCTGCCAAAGCTTTCTGTGCAGCATAAATATATCATAAACAGCATGAGAAGGATTAAAACTTAAGGGCAGGAGGTTATAAAACTTTTCACAGACTCAACTGAGAATTTTCTCAAATCTTAAATTTAAATAAATGTATGAAAATAAAAGATAATATTAATAAGTTGTTATTTATAACAACTTATTAATATTATCGTTTATTTTTATGTGAATACATAAAAATGAGTATTGTAACCGATTGATTGTCTGAATAGAGTTAATCGCTGCTTTCAACACTTTTTCAGTTATATCACTGCATCTGGAGCACCTAACAATGGTTTCCTGGTATTTCTCTCACCAGTACAACCACCACATCCTTTCCTAGCCTCCAGCTGCTATCTCACATAGGTCTACAATTATTCAACCCATTGGTGAGAGACAAATTAGTCAGACAGAATGTGTGCCACCATTGGGGATTGAATCTGAGACGTCTAGATTGACAGTCTGATGTGCTACTTTCTGCCATATGACGGTGGTGAGTATTGAAACAAAATTATGACTATAATCTCTAATTGAAATTTGAGAAAATTTTGAATAGAGAATGAGAAAAGTTTAATAGCCTCAGGCCTAGGAGAGAGTGATGACCAACTTTACCCTTCATTTTGTACTAAACCCAGCGGTAGGGAAAATAGAGGATATTGAATGAGTGGTCATTGATTACTGACTTTATTAAACGAGTCATCTATAAACAGATAAAAACAAGGCTGTGGCAAGTTTTGATCTGTTTTAGATGACGAGTTTAATAAATTCTGTATTTTATGAGCACGAATTTTATATTCTGTTTATAATATGACCCGAATTTTAGCGAAAAATCGTCAAAATTCTTGAAATTCAATGTTTCAATTTTCCGCAAAACTTATAATGCCGTTTAAAAATGACATCACAAAACAAAGATTATGACGTCATTTTCGCGGTTCCAAAATAGCATTGCTATTCCCTCTGAGCTCATTTGCATAATTATTTCACTAGTGTAATAATACCCATGTAATATCAAAAATATTCGACGGGGTTATTTCACTCCGGCAACGTAGGTCATATTATAATACACAATTACTCCACTTATCTCTGGACAAGTAAAACATGGTTTCTATTTTTCCAGGATTAAAATGATCTTGTCTGAAAACAAATCTGATAAAAATAATATTTCAAACAAGAGGACCAAGATGGTCCTAGATCGCACACCTGAGTCTCTTTGACCCCTGGGACATCACATTAATTAGATAGGCAGGTGTCAAAAAGAAGATAATTGCCTAAGATCAATACCATGGAACGTTTTCAGCGAAGAGCAAGACAGATATGCCTTTTTGCTCGTTGATTCTATGTAAAAAGGGATGCACCCGGTTGGACCCCAAATGTGACCCCAGGTCTTGATATTACCAAACTTGGAAGAGGTCCATAAGATGATGCTACATTCTAAATATGAAAGCTGTCTACATATTGGTTTCAGAGAAGAAGATTTTTGAAGGTTTTCCTATTTTCACCCTTCGTGCTCAGATGAGCTGAAAGGGATGCGCCCGGTTGGAGCCCAAATATGACCCAAGGGTCATGATATGAACAAACTTGGAAGGGGCCCACTAGATGATGCTACATACCAACTAGAAAGCCATGAATGGCTTGAGTCGCTCCACAGGCTTGAAATTCATGTAATCAAAGTTTTGACTAGATTTTGTAGATATTTTGGGTTCTATTTATGTTGAAATGATTTTCAAAGTTTCCACTATTATAACATATAGAGAAATTACCTCCGCCAATAAAAGACATAATTTTCATCCGATCACGATAATTTTTGGCTGCATGATAATGGATCACCCAAGGATCATACTTATGAAGTTTGATGGATATCCATCGATTACATTCTGAGAAAATGATTTTCAAAGTTTCCACTATATAACAAATAGAGAAATGACCTCCGCCCATAAAATACACATTTTTCATTAGATCACAATAAATTTTGGTAGACTGATGAAGGGTCACTCAAGGGTCATTCATGTAAAATTTGGTTGATATCTATCAATTAGTTTTTGAGAAAATGATTTTCAAAGTTTCCAGTATATAACATATAGAGAAATGACCTCCGCCCATAAAATACACATTTTTCATCCGATTACAATGATTTTTTGTAGATTGATAAAGGGTCACCCAAGGATCATTCGTGTAAAATTTGGTTGATATCTATCAGTTAGTTTTTGAGAAAACGATTTTCAAAGTTTCCACTATATAACATATAGAGAAATGACCTCCGCCCATAAAATACATATTTTTTATTTGATCACAATAAGTTTTGGTAGGCTGATAAAGAGTCACCCAAGGATCAATCATGTAAAATTTGGTTGATATCTATCAATTAGTATCTGAGAAAATGATTTTCAAAGTTTCCACTATATAACATATAGAGAAATGACCTCCGCCCATAAAATGCATATTTTTCATCTGATCAAAATAATCTTTGGTAGACTGATAAAGGGTCACCCAAGGATCAGTCATGTAAAATTTTATTGGTATCCATCAATTAGAACCTGAGAAAAGTCACTTTTTACCATATTTGGAAATTAGCCACGCCCATTAAATCCATGTTTATCATTGGATCAAAATTACTTGAACAACTTTGAAAGAGGGTCACCCAAGGATCATTCCTGTGAAGTTTGGTTGAAATCCATCCAGTAGTTTCTGAGGAGAAGATTTTTAAAGAAAAAGTTTACGACCTGACGCACGGACGCACGGACGGACGCATGACGGACACAACGCCATGACAATAGCCCCAGTGGCTTTCAGCCAGTGGAGCTAAAAATGAAAGCAGTGTGCCCTCTTGCTACGATTAGAGAAGATTTTAAAAGATTTTATGTAAAAAGGGTTGCGCCCGGGTGGAGCCCAGATATCATCCTAGGGTCTTGATATTACCAAACTTGGTAGAGGTCTACTAGATGATGCTACATACCAAAATGAAAGCTGTCTGTCTTCTGGTTTCATAGAAGAAGATTTTTGAAGATTTTCATTTTTTTACCCTTCGTGCTCATAAGAGATAAAGGGATGAACTCGTGCAAAGCCCAAATATGACCAAAGGGTCTTGATATGAACAAACTTGGTAGAGGCCCACTAGGTGATGCTACATACCAAATATGAAAGCTGTCTGCCATCTGGTTTCAGAGAAGAAGATTTTTAAAGATTTTCGCTCTTTGACTCTTTGTAAAAAGGGTTGTGCCCGTGCAAAGCCCAAAAATGAACCCAGGGTCTTGATATGAACAAACTTGGTAGAGGTCCACTAGATGATGCTACATACCAAATATGAAAGCTGTCTGCCTTCAGGTTTCAGAGAAGATTTTTAAAGATTTTCATATTTTCACCCTTTTTGTTAAGGGTAAATGGAAAGTTAAGGGTGGATTTCATTTATTTGAACAACTTTGGTAGAGCTTGACCCAAGGAACATCCCTGCCAAGTTTCATCAAGATTGGCCCACTTGTTTAGGAGGAGAAGATGTTAAAAGAAATTGTGGACGACGCACGACTGAGCACTTCGTGCTCAGGTGAGCTAAAAAAGAAACTGCTGGAACCAAGCTTATTCTTTATTGAAACAATGTTTTCTGCCTTTTGATAAAACATTCCGTCAATTTTTCCATCATCAATTAAGCACCATTCCAAGATTGGGATAGGAATTCCAAACCTCTTCTAAGCCCAATGTAGTTGGTCAAAGGGTATTAAATGGAATTGTCTTAATCAAGTAATCAAGAATTTTTAGTGAGTACCAGTATAGGTTGTTGGATACATTTTCATATTGAAACTTTATGCAGTTCGGTGTTTTCCATAACAAGGGAAGCAACCCTAATTGAATAGTTGCTAATCTTAAAAGCTACTATTTCCCTTATACTCACATCTTCAAGTAAAACCATAGAATAACCAAGAATAGTTGTCCATAGAAATTACTGACATTCCAGCAAAAGTTTGATCTTAATATGTGACCTTGACCTTTGACATACAGCAATATTTGATTAAAATGTCATTTTGAGGAATAGCTTATACAATAAAGTGTCTTTGAAACTTCATTGTTTTTGTTGACTCATCTGAATAGAGCCTTCATAAAGAAAACTGATTTATACAATATTTTACATTTGCATAGGTTGCACCAATTGAAATACAACTACAGATTCCTGGTATTTCTCACACTTTAACTGCAGTTACCATTACATCCTTTTCTAGCCCCAAGCTGCTATCCCACATATATAATATAAACATTTATATATAACATCTAATTATCAACCCATTGGTGGAAGACAAATTGTCGGAAAGGATGACTGCCAGCATTGGGAATAGAACTAGGGGGCCTTTCAGTATTCACTTGAAGCAGCCACATGTGACTCTTAAACAGCTGAACTCCAATGACATTGTAACAGTATTGATTGTGACAAGCAAAACTAAACATCCTGAAAACCTTTCTAAATTCTATGTAGGTAAGGTTTCTTCTGTCACTGTTTCTTCTTCACTAATTGTCACACCTTTTCTACTCTTACTAAGTCCCAACAGAATCGCATCTGCTTCAAGCAATGTAATATGTTTTTCTGATCCGATGAATTTCTGTGACATCTCCCACTCTAGTAACTGTATATCCACTAATCTTCCTTTGTAGTATTCACTGTGAATAATTAAGAAATTGATAGTTTAAAAGTTTAAAGATTGATGAATGTCAGATTCTTTTTCATGACATTGCATTGCAATCACAAGTCATGCGAAATAACACACTTTAAGAAAATTTGTCACGAAATTTTCACATTTTGTCTCTTAATTATGCTGTTAATTATGCTTTATATATCTGACTAGCAATAGTGATTATATCATCATAACATAGAAATTTGGGGGGGGGGGGGGGGGGGGGAAATAACGTGTTTGTGTTGACACAATTTCATTAATTTTGTGTGCCAGCCAAGTTTAAAGACTTGTTTTTATAATATTGTTACGGCTTAAAGGGAGGTAAGTTGCAGTGGATATGCAAATGAATGATACCTGTCTGGAGATATATGGTTGATGATTACATACAGAGTAGAGCCATTTAGGAGTGAGGATCGTTTCTCTGAATGGATCATGTCTGTCTGTGTGTTCAGTTCGTTACAATTCGTTGGCTCAGTGCGAAACGGTTGTAATTCCCTATAAACATATAGGGAGTTACAACTGTTTTGCGCTGAGCCATCGAATTGGTGGCAACAGAGGGATGATGACAAGTGCCAGACCAGAGTTGCCTTACCCACGGATCTCCCAAGCAAAGACTTGGGACGAGGCTTCTCAAAAGGGAGAGTAATGTAACAGTGGGATGATGACAAGTGCCAGACCAGAGTTGCCTTACCCACGGATCTCCCAAGCAAAGACTTGGGACGAGGCTTCTCAGAAGGGAGAGTAATTAATGTAACCATTTAAAGGGAGGTAAGTTTCAGTGGATATGCAAATGAGAGATACCTGTCCGGATATATATGAACTTTGGTTAATGATTACATATGTAGACAGAGTCAGCCCATTTAGGGTTAAGAATCCCTTTTTTCTGGATAAGTCACAGCTGTCTATGTGCTCAGTTCCTTACAATATAAATGGCCTATTCACAACAGGTAAGAAGCTTTGTTTTCTTTTATCTGTAGCCAATCAAATCTTAGGTTAAAAGGAGACACCTGAAGGAAAAAGATCCTGCTGATCAATACGCACTAAGCCTAAAGCCTTGTACTTAAATTTGAACTCTTTAAAATGTTATTTGGTTGAATCAATTACATGTAATTTTAGAAAAGTTCTTTTGCTGAATCCATTATTCCTGAAGAAAATGAGGTACAAGATCAATCATAATAAAATTTCATAGACAATTTGCCATTAAATATACAGTGCAAATTGAACCTTGAACATATTTGCTGAGTTAAATAAAATAACTAGAAAGCCATGAATGGCTTGAGTCGCTCCACAGGCTTGAAATTCTTGTAAAAGCAAATGTTTTGACTAGAATTTTAGATATTTGGGGTTCTACTGATGTTGAAAATGTTTTTCAAAGAGATATGACCTCCGCTCTTAAAAGACATATTTTTGATCAAATCAAAATAATTTTTGGCTGCATGATAATGGGTCACCCAAAGATCATACCAAAAATGTTTGATTGATATCCATCAGTTACTTTCTGAAAAAATGATTTTCATAGTTTCCACTATTTAACATATTGAGAAATGACCTCCGCCCATAAAATACATATTTTTCATCCAATCAAAATAATTTTTGGTGCACTGATAAAGGGTCACTCATGGATCATTCCAATGAAATTTGGTTGGTATCCAAATATTAGATTCCGAGAAAATGATTTTCAAAGTTTCCACTAAATAACATATAGAGAAATGACCTCTGCCCATAAAATGCATATTTTTCATCCGATCACAATGATTTTTTGTAGATTGATAAAGGGTCGCTCAAGGAAAATTTGGTTGATATCCATCAGTTACATTCTGAGAAAATGATTTTCAAAGTTTCCACTTTATAACATATAGAGAAATGACCTCCGCCCATAAAATGCATATTTTCCATGTGATCACAATGATTTTTTGTAGACTGATAAAGAGTCACTCAGGGATCATTCCAGTGAAATTTGGTTGATATCCATCAGTTACATTCTGAGAAAATGATTTTCAAAGTTTCCACTATATAACATATAGAGAATTGACCTCCGCCCATAAAATGCATATTTTGCATCCGATCACAATGATTTTTTGTAGACTGATAAAGGGTCACCTAAGGATCATTCATGTAAAATTTAATTGGTATCCATTGATTAGAACCTGAGAAAACTCACTTTTTACCATATTTGGAAATTAGCCAAGCCCATTAAATCCATGTTTTTCATTGGATCAAAATTTCTTGAACAACTTTGAAAGTGGGTCACCCAAGGATCATTCCTGTGAAGTTTGGTTGAAATTCATCCAGTAGTTTCTGAGGAGAAGATTTTTAAAGAAAAGTTTACAACCGCATGCACGCAAGCACGGACGGACGGACGGACGGACGCACGACGGACACAACGCCATGACAATAGCCCCAGTGGCTTTCAGCCAGTGGAGCTAAAAATTGAGGCCACAGATAAAAAAAACCCTGCTAAGGCACTTTAACCATAGATGCCAGATAAATTTATAGAATTAAGATAGCAATGGACACATGGCATCATTTTTTCCACCCAATGAATTTTTTTCTTGTTCACATAATATGTTGTAGATTAACATTATACACGGTAGTCATTTTATCAAAATTTAAAGGTACCTCTCCATGCTCGTTTTCATGCAAGAGTTATCTGCCCTTGAGTGATAATGGCCATTTTTTAGTAAAACGTTTATTTTCGTTTTAGGTATAGTATAATCTTGGAACCAGCTAATAGCTATAAAACTCATACAATCATGTTGATAGACCTTATACATGTACACAATGGCTGAACATTGCCTAAAAAAATTCTCTTTGATCAATAGAATTAGCATAATGTGCCTTCAAAACTTAAAAATGAAGTAATTCTTGTAATTTTGGGGGGAGAAAATGTCACTTTTTTTAAAAAAAAAAAATACCCAATAAATTTTTCTAACTTTCCGATATGTTTAAAAAACATATTTTTCCTTTAATTGGTAAAAAAGATCAGCATACCTTCCATGCAAATAAGAAAGTTTTTCGTTATTTCATAGTGACCCTTCATAATTCAATGACACTCATAACACATTTTTATTGTTAAATCCAACGATCTAGTCATTCGATTGATATCAAACATTGAAAAGAAGTAATGTTACAATATTTTACCAGCATTATTTTACGTTTTTTCCATAAGCACAGTCTTATGAAAACCAGTATTTTCAAACAACATGCAAAAATGGGCCTTAAATAAACGAAAACTTACTTCCAGTTTATAGAGTTGGGAGGCTGCCGTCCATTGTCACCATAACACTACATTTTCATTACTTACAAAATCTATGATTATTGTTTGCAGTATGATACTAATCTTTTTTTTTTTCATATTATCAGGAAATGCTAAGACTGATTTTGAACACCAGTATATGGTTGATATGCCCAAAGCCGTGGGTTGTCCTTTATCCGTGGCTATTAAAAAGAATATTGAAGGAAGAAAAGAAACATTAAATTCCTTAACAGACTATTCTGAGAAAGCATTATTCATATGTCTTGATCAAATTTGCTTTGAAAAATGAGATTAGTCCTTCAAAATTTAACATCTTTTATCTAAAATTTTCGGAATTTCTGAATTCAAAAATGGTAGTCTTTTAAAATGAACAGATTCGAGTATTTTTTAACATTTTTTAAAGTCCAAGTTTAAGGACGAGGCTTAAGACATACTATGCATGTATAGCATCCAATTTCTTCAGGTGTCATCCCAGTATTGTTCTCAATATAACCATATTTTTTGACAGGCCATGGATAAAGGAAAACGGAGTTTTTCATATATGCTATGTATAGTTCCTTATCAAAATATTCAATTATTCCTAAAGCAAGGAAGTCAAACATAAGTATACTGTGTCAACACAAACACAAAATGAGCAAGTTATTTTCTAGTTCCAATTTTCTTTGTTTTGATGATGTCGTCATAGTTGTCTAGAGCTATTTTTAGAAATATCCACGGAATTAGGCAAATATAGCATACTAGTTACAAGTTCTGTGCCAACTTCACTGAGATTAATTAAAGACTTGTATTTTGAGAAGATAAAACAAATGAAATGAAAAAAAAAATGGAAAAGAATTGCAATGCCATAATGTCACATTCACAAATTCAAAAGACACTTTCAGAAAAATATGACTTACTCTTATACTTGTGTTTTCTTAGACTGTGGCTGGATTGAGTAAAATGGGTGTTTGTACTGCCTTGCTGTACAAGCTAGTTTTTATAGCAACATGATAGAGTACTTGCTTTGGGACAAAGAGGTCCTGCATTTGGTTCAAATCCCATTGGAGTCAAATATTTATTTGCCAGTAACAAAACCATTTATCATCAGAGTAGGCCGCAGGCCCGTTTTTTTTATCCCCCGCCGTTTTTGGTGTGGGGATATAGTAATGGTTGCCGTCCGTCATTCTGTCAATCCGTCATTCCGAGGTTCCATCACTAAACTTGTCCGGAGCATATCTCCTACAGTATAATAGCTATCAACTTGAAACTTCATGGGTGGATAGATCTCATGGAGAAGAAGTGCAGTGCACAAGAACTACAACTCTTGCTTGCATAATTTTGGAGTTATTGCCCTTTGTTATTTTAAAAACTTAGATTTTGTCCTTAGCATATCTCCTAAAGTATAATAGCTATCAACTTGAAACTTCATGGGTGGATAGATCTCATGAAGGAGAAGTGCAGTACACAATAACTACAACTCTTGCTTGCATAATTTTGGAGTTATTGCCCTTTGTTATTTTTAATACTTTGATTTTGAAGGGGGTAAATTTCTTAAAGTTCAATCCTTTATATATTAGGCTTCAGTTTTACTATCAAGCTTTCGTATAGGATGGCCATGTCTGACATGGCTCTTGTTTAATTGAGAGAAAGGAGGTGTTGGGTCAATTGAAAGACAGTTGTTCAGGCAGAAGCGGACAGTTAACGAAATTATCGAAGAATATGTTTCTATTACATAACAAAGTCTATGTTGTGTGGTACCAATCGGTAGGAGAATATGTGTTCTTTCGATTGAAATCAATTTTGGGATACTAACGTTGTTTATACATCAGATAAATGCTTTCTGCACACAGCACTAATTAGGTCAATAGTGGATAGGTTCAGGTAATAACGGATAGGTAGTTGAGGGAAAGTCTCAAAAGTGACAATGACACTATTTCACTGTTTTGGGGTGCAGAAAGAGCTGTATTTAAGGTAGTTTGATCCACAATGTTTCACAGATCGAACTCGGACAGAACTTAAGCAAATTTGAATCATTAAAGAAATGGGCAGATTAATAGACTTTGAAAACATTTTGGTGAAGCAGAAAAATAATCATGGGTTTGATCCTACAACCTCGTAGCCGCAGTTTTTATTAAGCTGTAGTTACAAAATTTTAGAATTAGAAAGACAACTTGAATGCTGCCTTAACGATCCTTTTTTTGCTGCATATCTCATCCAAAAGGGGATCACCAGAAATTCCGAAAACAAATGTATATGTTCACCAGCCTATAACTTCTAAAAGAATTATTTGTACCAGTTTCCCCTAAATATTCGGCTATTGTCATACTGCGTAGCTCGTGTTCAAGTATTCTCTTAAGCTTGTGCATGCAGTATCATGCCCTGCTTGGTGATTAGTGCAGTGAGCTACAAGTTATCATAGACATGGCAACAATTAGATAGGGTGATTTGCCATAATAAAGTGGGACTGGTCACTGAAGTAGGAATGCTGTTCGATAAAACATTTCAGTGCACCAGCCTAGAACAATTGAAATGAAGGACATAGAATAGTGATTGAACCGAAAGATTGTTTATAGATACAGAGAATCCCCCAAAAATCTGACCCTGGGATTAAAACTCATGACCAATATGTGCCACCACCGTTATTGTTGAGTGAAGATGGTTTCAAAGGATTTTCTAACAGATCGTCCATATCACCATTCTCTGATATTGATAAGTGACTTTGTGATTTAGTGACCAAACAAAACTTTAAAACTACAGCTTAGTGGATAAGCTGGAAATTAACATATTTGGTCACCAATATAAGACTGCTTCCTTTTCATGTTCGTTTTCATACAATCAAACTGGCAAAATCTGTCTAACCAAACAGTCATTTAATGGAAGAGGACATTCGCGTTTTTTGAGATAAGAGAATAAATTTTGGTATATACAGAAACTCCGAGTTAATGTTATCTCAACTGCGTATATCTTTTTTTATTTTTGATTTGGAAATTACGTTACCTTGTAAAAATTACGATTCTGCGGGCTTTCTACAAACTACCTTTCCCCCATTTAAATGAGCAGTGCGATTTGATACAAGACATTTTTGTTCCGAAAATTGTACCAAAATGAAGCTTAATGAACGGTCATAATGCGAATGCCATTTAAAGTGTGTCACATTGGCGTTAAAACTATGACGATGATGTTGAGATTACACCAAATATTTTCCTATGTTTATTTGAAATCCTTTACGATCTAAAGTAATGAAAAGATAAAAATTCACAGACGTGTTCAATGGTCTTTTAGAAAGGGCCTTTAAAATTATATTCCAGTACACTGAGAACTTCGCAGTATAAATGAATTTACCTAAAACAAGTGTTGCTGATCAGTGACTTCAAAAAGTTTTACGTCAAGGTCGCTTTGAATGAAAATTGACTTTTGTTAGTTTATTTCACAAGCTCGGCGTTATGACGTAACAAGTTACACGTCCAAAGACTATTTGAATGTGAAGTGATAACATTTCAAATAAAATGGGACAACACCAATGCATGCTTATTGTAGTTGAATTTTTCTATATATACAGAAATCATTCAAAACCTTTTGTGTGAAGTCTGTCAAAAGAATCAGTGTTCCCATTCACGTAAAATCTTAAATTCAGCTAATTTTCGACGAGCCGCGTTTGTCTTTTTCCAACTTTCGATGTTAGGGTAATAAACGTTGATACCCAATTGTAGAAATTCCACACAGTAAACGTCACAAAAAGATGCGAGCATATGAAAAGGAAGCTTGACAAAAAAATATCATATTTAAAAAAATGCATTTGGTCAATGTTCTTTTTTTTTTTTTTTTTTTTAAATATGATTAACGCTATTCAGTTTCTGGGCCGCAAAAAAGGTAAAAAAATAACTTTTATTCAGTCTCATGTATCTATCTTATTAACAATGTTCTAATTACACGCCAATGTTCCCAGTTAATTCAACTTCATTTTGGTATATTCCATTGAATTGAATTACGGTTAATTCGATCAGGGAAAGAGTTTAAGAATGCGTAGTGTTATGTGTGAAAAAGGCGCGAAATTGTCCTGTAACTCCATCTAGTTAATTTAAAGGTGTAGGCTTTCGATTGTCAACAACTAATGTCCATCAGTTATGAATATAGTTTAAATATGTTTGACTAGCACTATCAATATCCATCTATCTCTTCTTTGATTTGACTGATGAAAATACCCGACTTATACATTGATCACGGTCACTATTATGAAACTTGTCATACTGTAATTAAACGGGAATATTTAAAGATTTTATTGGGTTTAGATAAATATCAGCCAGAACAATCAATTTTAGTCTGTCTAAGTCTTCAACAGCTATAATACTTAAGAGACAAAGTCGTTTTTGAGTTCCAATTGTCATAAAAAGAATTGATCACATTAAGTTTGAAGTGATAATTTTTTTAATGTTAGTGGCTTAAAAAATCAGCATACACCAATCCGTGTAATAATGCATAAAAGTTCTGTATTTGTGATAAAGGTAAGAATTACTCTTTTAGCATGAACTGACTGTTTCGTGGTTTATATTCTCATTATAGTCTTTTTCAATTCATTAAGAAAATCTGAATCGTGATTTTCTGTTTTTTGACAGTTGATGTTCACTTTGAGACAGCCCCCGTGAAACCATTTTCGCTCACAGGTACTATCCGCTACTGCCTGAATTAGGGCATGTTTTCATCAGGCGCTATTTCAGTTAATATTTGAAAATTTTCTATCCAGATGTGTTGATATAGTGGGAAATAGGTTTATCTACAAAATGACAACAGGAACTTGTTGATTGGCTTTGATTTACATGAACATTTCAAGTTCGAGCGTCTGGTTTTGCAATTACTCTGGACCTGAAAAATTCAGCTTCCGGTTGCCTTGTTTTGCTTACAGCAAATTGAAAATACAAAAACAAATGTAAAGGAAACAGAATTTGGCTAAGAAATCCCTCGAATATTTTATTGTGTCATGGTAAAATTAATTTCATTGAAATATTCTGTTGAAAAAAATAGAGATCGATTTAAAAACAACCTATCCGCTTTATCATTATTTGCTTTCAAAACTAAGGTAGGTATGACATTAGCTCTTAGATAACCTCTCAATTTGAAAAACAGAAATTTGATAATTGCAACAAAAAACAAATAGGGCGGAAATTGTAGCCCTCGACCGGCAGCATATCAGAAAGAGGGGTACATTATTGCAGCTATGTGGGAAGGAGAGGGATTAAGCAGAAGATGAAGTGAGAGTGAGGGAGGGAGAGGAAGATATATGATCAAGAGCAAGACAGATGACATTACCTTTTTGGCTCTGGTGTTGGACATACACAATAGAACTTTCCACCAAAGTCAATGTATAAATCATTATCTTGGACTTCAATGATGTGACCTTGTAGGCGCGCGCCTTTGAAATCACCTAACATCATTAATGTTGATCGTCTAAGCATAGAAGCAAATGTCTTTGGCTTCTCAATGTCAGGATGTTTTCGGGCCTGTTTTTGTTTATTGTCAGAAAAGGTTACAACTGGAGCGGGTTCACTTTCTTGTGGGGTCACTTGCTCGGTTGTTGTTGTTTCCTTCGAAACCTCGTCCCTTTTCTGGTCCAATTCGTCATCGAGGGAGAATGAAAACTTTGAAGTTTTCTCCTCTGATTCGGAACCGTTGTCTGAAGCAGTTGAAAATCTTGAAACACTTGAAATGGGATAAGGAGGGAACAAACGGCGGAGAAAAATTCTTTCTGAGCTCCGTAAGATCATGGAGGTAGCCATTTTGAGTGTGGAAACAACGACTGTCCAATCAGAATAATTGAAAGAATTTTCTTGCAGTAATAACATTTTTTATTGGATAATATACAACCGGAAGCTTGTACTACTGTTTATTTTCCGGATCAAATTGAGACCTTAAATAGAAATGTCAAGCTCACAAGTTGGTAGATTATTTGAATTTATATCACTTATTGGACAGTTGAAGGTAATTTGATTTGATCAAATATTACATGAACATGCAAGTATATTAAAATAGGTATTAGGGAATTTCCATTGTTCTTTCCATTTCTGTCCCAGTAGCTGCAATAATGTACCCCTCTTTCTGATATGCTGCCTCCCACATCAGATTATCAAAGGAGGGATACGTTATCGTATCTACTGTCCCAGTTCCTCTTTGTTGAAATCACAGGTAGCCGACACGGGTGGGGATAGTGTAAATTTACCAAAACTTAACCAAAAAAAACTTTAATACTAATTCTTTTTATCACAATGTATAATATAGACGTCTATATTACACATTGTGATAGAAAAAAATAGTATAATAATTTTTTTTGGTCAAAATTTGTTAAAATTATACTATCCCCACCCGCGTTGGCTACCTATGGTTGAAATGAATCACACCTAGAACAATTTTAGTGAATGTCAGTCATTTCACTATTGAGACGTTTCCTACTAGGGACGTTTCACTATAAGGACATTTCACTTTTGGATATTTCACTACTGTTTTAAAATTGTTTAAACGTTTCACTACCCATTTTTATATAGGGGTATTTTTCCCCTATATTTTGTTTATTTATCTAATTTCATATTTGAAAACAAGTTATTTATGCAATTAATCATTTAATTGATGAATCTTTGTTTTAATTATTTAGCTTTACGGTGTATTTTCCATCACCAATTCCAATGATTTAAGCTTATAATGTTCACTTTGAAATCCTCCCATAAAAAAGATATAATTATATATATTGTCTGGATTATTTAATCTGATTGGGTTTTTTTTTTAAAAAAAAAGGGAAATAGATAATTGAAATATAAACATTATATTATGCAATTTACAGATGAAATATTAGCAATGCAGGAGGGTTGCCAAATGAAAAAAAAAGAAAGTGAATTCATAATTCTGTCCCAAATGAAAAGAAATGAGATTGAAAATTAGGAAAATGTGAATAGACATGTATGTGAGTAAAAAGCAGATGATTATAACAGCTAAGGGTTAATGTTAAATTGGCTCTTATATTCCAATATAAATGTCACCTTTTTAATGTGTGCCACACTTATCAGAGCATTACCTGTAGCCATTATAACACCTTTTCTTATCTCTTAAACAGGCCACACATTCACCAATTAACTTGCATGTCTCCAAATAAGTTTTAAAAATGTAGTAAATAAAAAGACAAACAATAAGAAAAGTTGTATTAGTAAAAATACTAAAAGGAAAAAAAAAAATCTATCTTTTTTATGTTTTCTATTTCTTCTCAGTTATCAGATTACAGAAACCTTTTTTGCATTTTCAGAATCATTTCTGAAATCTCCTTGTGAAAAACCTACTATAAGATAAGTGTGGAAAAAGATTAATTCGAGAAAGAGATTTTTTTATCTTGTGTTTATGTGGAAGTGAATTATTTACGAATTCAAGAATTCCCCATTTTTTTAACATTTTTTTCCAACAAATGAAAGATTACAAGATGGATTAGAAATAACATTCATATAAAAAGAATGCTGCTGATCAAACTTTTATTTCTAATCATACTCCACAAATGTAATCTGCAAACAATTATTACTGAATTACTATTGCTTTCCCTATGAAAATCATAGGTGGCGGTATCAAAACATTTTTTAAAAAAAATGTTTATATAATTCTAAATAAAGACATTTTCTATTTTTTTTTTCTTATAAGTTCTTTGACACTGCCACCTGTGATGAAATGAAAGATCAGGCTTCAAAGGGGTTTCATATACAATGCCCCTCATAAACCAACACTATTGATCTGCCATTGAAAAAGAAACAAAGCTTTGGCTATAAATTACATTCATCACAAATGCAAATAATTTTATAATAAATTATTTATATCATAATCATACAGATGATTTATATATACAACTAAAAGAGAGTGAATTTAACTTTTCAACTGCACTTCTTGCATGTAACAATTTCAATTGTAATAAAGAGTGAAAATATTGTTAGGTCTTGTTCAATACTTTCAAATAAATCTATTAAAAACTATAAGATTTATCAAAGGCTGATAATTTATAGTAATATTTGAACAAAATAAAGTTTAACATTGTTTGCACGTTTCACTACCAATAGTAGTGAAACGTCCTGGTAGGAAACGTCCAATAGTGAAACGTCTAAATAGTGAAATGACTGCCACCCGAACAAAGTAAGCCAAATGTAAACATGATTTTCATGAAATGCTGTATGTGTTCAAACTGATACCCATTCACACATAATCTTGGAGTTTTGTAACATGCAAAAATTTCAGACAGATTGTGGGATGCATGTGCTGATTCAGAATTTTTCCAACCAGCTTAAAGATTGGACTTTCAAGATTCAGAATATTAGCACAGTGCAAAAGTTTCTCTCCTAGTCAGTCTGCGCAATTTGGCATCCAGATTTATCTAACTGTACTTTTGAGGATTTGCAACTATACTGAAGAAATTGTGAAATTCACATTTCATAAAATTATGCCCTTCAAAAGAAGGAACATATTATGTGATCACCGGTGGTGTCTGGCTTCTAGACATCCAGTGTCTGGCACATGAACAAAGTTCACTTCTTTATCTAGAGATAACTCTGTCACCTTTTGTCCAATTGACTTGAACTTGGCTGTTACCCTCCTCTCGTGATTGCAATGCACAAGAACAGAAACTCTGCCTAACTTAGTTTTTGAGTTACATTGTCTTTCCTTTTGTCAGGGCTCTTGTTAGTGTTTGACATTGGGAAGTCATTGACCCCTCACTAAAGAAATTCTGGGGGTCAAATCTGAATTTAAAGGGGTCAAAATGACAGAAAAAGCAAATTAAAAGTAGAATTTTGCATATTTAAGAGTCACTTTTACTGCTTCTTATAATGATATGAAATGATTAATTTATTGCACTTTATATAGTAATTTGTGAAAATTTAGGTATACAACTATGTTTTTACCCCTAGGGAGAAATTTCTAGGGGTCAAATTAAGATAATCAGATTTTTGGTGGTCAAAACTTGGGTTTAAGGGTCAAACACGAGCTCTGCTTTTGTTATTTTTATACTTGATCGTCCAGCAGTGTAACAGGAGTATTTTAATGGTGACAATATGCTGCCTAGTTATTGAATGGATGTGTGTATTGTTTCATGAAAAGGGAGTAATGGATTTTCAAGAAAACTCCTCATATATGAGCCTGTGCATGACATTTCCAACAATTCGGACTGTGTATGAGTTGCAAATATTGAGCAGCGTAGACAGTCACAAAATGTAAACATAGAGATACATGATTGTCCACAGATATTTTGAGACCATATCTATCTACTAAGGGCATGGTGAAGACTCTTGTCAGACTGTGCAGATGCACAGGCTGGTCAGTGTCTTTGCTTTGCGCATATTTGAAATTGTTGGAAATGTCACACACAGGCTCATATATAACAATGCTCCTCAGCTCTAGTGTAAGTACATCATTATTTCTTTAATGCTTTTTGATGGTTTATCAAGGAAAATTGTTAGATTATCTTTTTGATAGACTCACTGCCTAACCAGTGAAAAAACTTAAGCTCTGCACTTGTTCTTTTCACCCTATCTGGCATCATCTTTGCGGAGCCAAATAAGTATGTGACATCACCATAAACGGTGCATTATAGCAATCTCAACAAAATTTGTATTAAATTTTTCATATTTTTTCTCATTTTCACATTCAAGAAATAGAATAATCATTTGTTTTGTTTTAGCTCACCTGAGCACATTCACTATGTGCTCAAGGTGAGCTATTAGGATCACCCTGAGTCTGTCGTCTGTCGTCAGCAATTTGGAAAAACTTCTCTACTGAACCACTGGGCCAATTTTGATGAAACTTTTCCAAAATGTTCCTTTGGTGACCCTCTTTAGAAAATATTGCGGAATTCTGATTGACCCATAAATATGGGCATGGGAGGGCGTGGCATTTTTTCACTTTGAAATCTTTGAACAACATCTCCTCCTGAACCACTTGGCCAATTTCAACGAAACTTTACCAAAATGTTTCTTGAGAGACCCTGTTAAAAATAGTTTCTGAAATTTTGATTGGCCAATAGATATGGGCCTGGCACGGCCAGGCTTATTTTGAGCCCGAAACCTTTGAACAACATCTCCTGAACTACTGGGCCGATTTCAATGAAACTTTACCAGAATGTTCTTTTGGTGACCCTTTTCAAAAATTGTTCACAAAATTTTGATTGGCCCATAAATATGGCTCGCAGGGTGGGCTTATTTTGATCATGAAATCTTTGATTGACATATCTCCTCCTGAACCACTGGGCTGATTTCAATGAAACTTTACCAGTTTCTTTCTTTGGTGACCCTTTTCAAAAATTGTTCACAAAATTTTAATACACCCATAAATATGGGCGTGGCAGGGCAGGTCTTATTTTGAGCTCAAAATTTTTGAACATGATCTCCTCCTGAACCACAGGACCAATTTCGATTGAAACTTTACCAGAATGTTTCTTGGGTGACCCTTTTCAAAAATTGGCAGGGAGGGGCTTATTTTGAGCCTCCTCAGTAACGAATGGGTGGGCAGTGTCATTCTCACTTTAAATCTTGGAATAAAATCTCCTATTCAACAATTAGGCAAATGTGAATGAAACTTTGCCTGAAAGTTACTTGGTTGAGTTCCACTGGACCAATAAATTTCAGGTGAACGATTTAGGGCCATTCTGGCCCTCTTGTTACGTGTAAAATCGTTTAGTATTTCACTGTATGAACAACAAAAGCTATATTTACACCCATGGCCTTGCAACTTGTGAAATTATAGCTTTTGTTGTTCACTTACTGAAGTATAAACCTTGCACTGAAACAATTATCCTCTCTATACCTGAATATTGCTATATCCAATTATAATATATGTAGGAAATACAAATAAAATTTACGGTAAAACTTGCATTAAGCCACCTTTGGGAGACCACCAAAAAGCTGTTGTTAAAGAAAATGGTCACTCAGTACAGGATTTGTCTAATAATGACTATAATGATTTTGATTGAATATGAATGTAACTGCGAATTTCTGAATAATCCTATGTTGTTAAAACTAAATTTGATTGTCTGAGACTATTCTAAAGAGTTTCAACAAGGGTCGCTTAATAGACAATTAGACATGGTAGCTCGAGCAAAATTGACTGTACATGTACTATTTTATATGAGATGTATCATATTAATTTAGCAATATCAACATTAAATAGGGGATTTACTGTATAATGTATATTTATAATTTCAATGTTTTCAGAGAGTTCAGAGGACGGGATGGGTTTTAAGACGTGTTCCAAATCCTGAGAGTGTAGCTGATCATATGTACAGAATGTCTGTTTTGTCATTCTTGGTGGATCCTGCGTCAGGCATGAATAAGGAAAAGTATGAACATTGTTTTTTAGCTCAGCTGTTTTTGGAGAAAACCAGTGGTATTGTCACACATTGACTGGAAAGTCTGGAATAAATACAGTATACAAGCTGTTTTCAAGAAATTACTTTGTAGAATTGGCACATGGTTTTGTCTAAGTGCCATTATTTGTAAAAAGTTTTTTACCTTTGCAATAAATTTTCTATTATGATTTTTATTTGTACTCAAGATTTTTATTTGTACTCAAGATCTGGAAAATCAGATTATCATGGCCTAAAAAGCATAAATAATAAGTTTTTTATTTCAAAAATCTTTTCATCCCTTTTCATGCTGATCCAGAAAGTAAAGGCAAAGATCAGCCTGAACATATGTGCAGTCTGATCTTAGTCCATAACACCTGAGTTTTCGTTTAACAATTATTTAAGCAAAGTTAATTAATGGAATTTTCAAGAAAATACTGACTCAATTTGTGCATTGATCCAGTGTTTCCAGTACTTTGAATTTAGTGCATGTGTGTATTTCCTTTTATTTGTTGTTGCTACCATTGCATATGCCCATATAAGGAATGCTACAAAAAGATGGTTAGTTTTTACAGAGGATAATTCAAAGATCCATACATGAAAAACTACTACTGAGATCTGCCATGGTTCTTAAACATGCTTCATGAAACGCACCTTCACACATGACCTTGGTTTAACTTCTCATCCGAAAGACAATAACTTTGTTATTGTGCCAGCCTGGGAATCAACTTGCGATATCGACCTTCAATTATTTTGAAGTCAGGTGCTCTACCAAGCTAATCAGGCTGACAAATTTAGTGTGATTTTACCAAACTTTTTATTTAGCCATACAAGTATTTATAATTCAACAGGTGCATCAAGCTATCCCTGGTACATGACATGGCAGAGTCTATAGTGGGAGATTTGACACCTTCTGATGGCATAGATAAAGAGGAAAAACACAGGAGGGAAAAGGTATTGAAATAAGATCTGTTTCTGTAATGCTTTTTGGTGGTTTATCGAGAAAAAAGGTAGATTATCACTTTATAATCTCACCGCAAAAGCAGTGAAATTATACCCTGCTTTTGTGCATTTCATCCTATCTGACATCATCTATGCAGAGCGAAATAAATGATGTCACAATGAATGTTGCATAGCAATTAAATGCAAAATGACAACATTCTGCGCTTTAAGGAAATTATGTCCTAGAAATTTCAAATTTTGTCTCATTTTAGCAATAAAGAAATAGAATAATCGTTTGTTTTTCTAGGAAGATCGATTAATATTTCATTTCTCAAAAAACAAAAGCTATATTTTCTCTGCCACTCATGAAAATATAGCTCTTGTTGTTCACTCAATGAAAATTAAATCTATCTTACACTGAAACAAACGATTATCCACTATGTATCTGGGTTTAGACAACTAAAATTCCAACGTAACATTATTTAGGCAGGTTTCTTTGGAGAACAGAATCTGAACACATATGGAAAACATTTACTATTGGCTTAAAGTTAAGCATATTTTTCCACCAGTTGTTAAGAATCTTGGACAACTCCATAAGACTCATCTGCTGGAGAATGTACTATAGATTCCCATGTGTAACATACATTTAAGATGTTTCTTCTACTGGCAAAAGGTGCCTACTCTTCATTCAAAAGAGGGAAGTGGTTACATAGTATTGATCAGAATTTGAAATTAGCCATAGAATTCAAGTTATAATTTCATACATGAGTCAGAAAGTGTTACCCGAAAAGAAAAAAAAATGAAGATTTAATTAATATTGTGATATAATTGTAAGAGATTTGGTGTGTTTTGGCAACCAAGATTATTTGCTGCAAATTTTGAAATTAGAGGTCAAACATGCACGCATTCATCCATTCTCAGAGCATATATGTAATTGAATGTTTCCATAAATTTACTCATTAAGTAGTTACTCAACTGGTCTTGAATCAATAGCAATTTAAGTTTGGTCACATGAGATTTGTTTCATTTTTTTAGACCCACACATTCCATCAGTAATTCTAAATTTGATATGCTTAACTCTATGACAATAGCATACAGTCAATCTTGCTTGAGCAACCATGTCTATTAACCCTTGCCATACTGAATAAAATTTGGCTAAAAATTTTCATCAAAATCAAAGGGCAAACAGTACTGAAAATACAAACTGTAAGTCAATTTTTATTTGAAAAACTCAATCCATTGACAATTCTGGTTTGAAAGTGAGAAACAGGTGGTGTTGACTAACATCAGACTGCACATATGTGCAGGCTGATGTTGGTCTATAGCTCCAGCCAATGCAGAAATATTCGGGTTCAGCTTGACAAGGGTCAACTTTATGCTTTATGGTCAACTTTTCGTCTAAATTAGACGATTCTATTGAGTTTTAAAAACATAAGAGTATTAACTATTAAGAATATCGCAATATGATGTATACTTAATCAAAATTTATGTTAATTATCTGTGAACAAAATGTGTATTTAGCAGCCATTTTCTTTAACGACCACTTTTTGTGGTCCAGTTTGTGGTCTTTTAAAAAAGTTTTTTTGTATACTGTAAATGGCTTTATATTGGTGGTGTCCACATTTGGGTTTTTTTCGATTAGGATTTATTGGCCGTGATTCATTTTGGCGCATCTTACTTTAATGCCAAAATAAAAGGCTTTATCTGTATTTCATTTTTTTGTCGTTCAAAACAACATAAGTAAAAGAAAGGCAATTTCTATAGTAATGTCAACTTTCTACAAACTTACCAATAGTTTGTTTTCAAACCTTTTGTTATAGTTATATTGTGTGTATAAGATTTTCACACTTTTTCACTGTGATTTTCATTACAATGTATCAACCAACTTGGACCTGGAATCTTGAAATCGAGGGATCAGTGCAATACTATTGTAAGTGCCTATAAATTATAGTCACTTAAAATGGTATTGTGCTGACCTGTTGAAATGTCAACATTGTCAGCAGATTTTCTTATTCCAATTTGAATAAGTATGGTGTGCATATCTTTGATATAAGTTTAATTAAGATTGACTACAATGTATGGATTTCATATCCATCATGATAAAGAAATTTCTCATTTTATAATGACAAATATAAGCGATTGATTAATTTTGGCGCATTTTAGCTTGACCACCAATATAGCCAAAATCAAAGGACTGAAGGTCCTGAAAGTCGCCATGAGGATGATACCATGATATTTTGGAACTTTGGTTATTTGTGATCAATAACTCTGATTTTGAGACAAGAATAACCTGGCAGTATTGTTAACAGGCAAACAGATGATAAGAGATCACAATAGCTCACCCCTAAGCAATTACTATACTAAACATCAAAATTACTTGGCAGCATCCTTTCAACATACATAATATAAAAACCTGGATAGTATAGGCTTCAGTCTTAAAAGGAGCCAGACCAAAAACTAATTTTCCAATGCATTTACCATAAAAGTTCCCAATCTGTGCACACCATTGCTGCATAGCAATTCCCATTTTAGCAAGATCATAAAACCAGATTTAGACAAATAATACTGCTTTAAATTTCATTTACTTTTGTTACTTTCTTCATTTTGATCTCTTCCATGCTTTCATTATTCAAATAATCTATTTCATTTCAATGTCAAACTCCAGAGAATCAAAATCCATGGTCAATTTCCAGTTCAAGATGTATTAATTGTCAAATGTTATTTCACTTTCAATTTCAAACTCCTGAGAATCAAAATCCAAAGTCAATTTCCAGTTCAAGATGTATCAATTGTCAAATGTTATTCATAGAGAATATCAAGTTAAAACAAAAACCTGGTTCAAATTCCTGATAATGTTCATTAGTGCATGTAGATCTAGTTTCTGTTTCAAACTTCAATGATCAAGACAATTCATATTAACCCTTTGCTGTTTAATTCCTGCTTTTTACATGCCTGTGATTTTATGATTGAGAAAACATTGTGAAAAAAGAAGAAATTGCTTCTGACAAGCAATTTCTTCTTTTTCCACACTATTTTCTACCCTACTGAATGGTAATTTTTCAAATTAAATCCACTTTAAATTTTCGTCTGCAAAACCTTTGAATTTGGACAGGGCTAAAATTTTGTAAAACAGGAAAGGGTTAATATAAGCGGTTGGTGTTTCGAGCAATTGGACAGATATGCAAAGTATAAACACTACAAAAAACCCAACCTCTGAATAATCATATTTTTTTAAATAAAAAACAAAACAAAAACGAGCTTATCACTTCAGTTCAAAACGAAAGTAAAAACCTAGCTGACTGATTTAACATCGATGTTCAGAATTTAATCATCCCTCAGATGTTCTTTCATCCTTTCATTCATTGAATGAAAGAACATCTGAGGGATGTGCGCTTTCAGCGCCCGAAACCATAAATCTCCATTTTAAAATGGGTGAGCATTCAAGCTCTGATGTGAGATTTACGGTTTTTAAGAAGATGTACTCCGCAGACCGGACAGAGCGCCATATCCATGAGTCAGCATGGATCAAAAGGCTACAAACTGTACAGCCATTGGTTTGCAATGTAAAAGACGCGCAGTTCCACATAACGTTAGTTGACATCGAATTATGCGCGGGAACGTCAACGTCGCCTGAACGTGGAAAAACGACAATGACGTCAAATCCTTTGTGAGATGAATTTAAAATGGCTGTATCAGTGAAAATTATTATGTAGTAGTGTTAGAATATTTTTTCTTTTCTTGAAAAAGACAATTTTTGCCAAAATATTGAATACTGAGTGTTTTATTAAATGTTTTTTTCTATTCTCTTTGGAAAAAAAATGCAAAACAATTCGTCTACTCACCTAGTGATTAAGCGTGCAATACAAAGATCGATGATTTTCCTGTCAGCTTGTTCTTCCGACCTCCTCGCTTATTTCTAAATCATTAATATTCATGAAAGAGCACTTGCCAAGGGTGCTGGGGATTAAGTTAATTGACCAGTAAAATTGGTAGAATCCTCAGCGTACTAATTTTGCAACTCAAATTTACTTTTGACATCAAGATATCCATTATGAAGTTTTCATAAGATTGTGTTTATCTTCAAAAGGAAAAATGTAATTCAAAGTATTACATTGAACAAACAAAACAGCTGCTTTTATTAAACTGTCTGCAATACTTTTTGGTGTCATTGGGTCCGGTGCAAAGAGATAGAGTAAATTCCGGAAAAAAAGTAGTTCTCTGCCTAAACCAGTATACAGACACCCTGTACACTATCACCATATACACCCTTCCACCTAATCGCAATAAGTCTGCCATTTTGACAAACAGCGACTTAATAAAACCACTGCCAAAATTATCTCGTTTACAGAATAATTATGGACACATATATTACAGACTGCCATGTGCCACATATGTAGTTTAGTATCAGAAGAAGTGGGCTCTGAATTGATGGGTTTATGGGAGGTAGGTAACAAAGAAAAGTTTAATTTAAATCTATTTATCGTCATTGGGCAACCAAAATCTTGTAACTACAGTTTGAACAAGCTCACTGAGGATATTTTACATCAATAAAGAATTAAGTTGCTGTTTTCTGGAAAGTTACTTATTTGTGGGCTGATGAAAGAACAAATATCAATATGTGCTCCTTGGAAATGATCTTTGAACTTCTTAAGAAATCAATTACATGATATTAAGCTAGTATTATATCAGGGCAAGTGACTCAGATCAACCTTAACACAAATTGTCATATTTTTAGAGAGGTCATTCTATCATACTGCTGCTCTTTTCAAATTCCTCTAGATAATAATATTTCACTACTTAACTGAAACTGGCATTGAGGGCAAACAGTATATCTACACAAAAATAATTCCAAGTAATAGCAATTTCTGGTTAATTATATCTGCCAAAACTATGTGGGGTGAATGTGTTATATATCAAAGGAGTCAGCTTATTGGTTTGTCCATAATGGTCTGTTGCTTTTTCGTGTCTGCTCAATTTCTCAACAAGTAATGGACATATTTCATTCAAACTTTACAGATGTGATCAGTAACAAGCAGAGATGTGCTTTTTTTATTTTGGTCACTCACGGTCCATTGACTTTGATAGAATGTGGCCCTTCAATGAAAATATCTATTAATCTAGCTGCAATGCTTGATGTAAATCTTTTCTATTTGATTTAAACTTTATTTTATTTCCAATAATTTACAGTTCATTCAATTTATAACAAATTTGAAATTTACCGGGATATTTAAAAGCGCTTTTGGAGAGTATTAGTCAGCTTTGTGACAATTCTAGTTGCGACTTATATGAAGACAAAATTAGGTGTCGCAATTTAAAGGATCCCCAAGTAATTTTGGCGATTCTTATCAAAATTACAGGAGTATGAAGGCCAGAAAACCCCAGAAGCCAGATATGTAAAAGATCTCGACAAGTTTGACATGATATTCCAGGCTTATGAATATGAACAGTTAGAAAATAAACCTGGATTTTTACAGGAATTCTTTGACACAACTGAAGGTAAGACACTTACCCTGTGTTCATTTAGGGGCAAAAACCTTTGTGAAAGAATTTGTACCCCTCTTTGTCCATGAGGATGTATTCAAAGCAGGGTAACACTTCTAAAACTATTGCAAACATTTGAATCTTTAATGCAGGATAAATGTCAAAATATCTATGAAGAATAAAATCCTTTTATAAGAACTGAAACAAAATAAAATAAGATTAGAAAATCTTTCCACAGGTCCTTTATTTCATTAGAAACTTAATAACTAAAAATAGATATAGTGTAGATGGAGATCAGACTGCAAATTATGAGCTTTGTTTATGCCACCAACAATCTATCGTCAATATATTTATATGTAACCCATCACACAAATAGGGAACATCTGGGAATTCTGTAAATTGAATATTTAAAAGAGATTAGGACCAGCATGGGTCAACTTTTTCATCAGAAGGTAAATTGATCATTCTAGCTTCAGAAACAAGCACACTGCAAAAAAGCGGAGACCCTAGTCAGTCTGCGCAGTCTGACTAGGGTCGACACCTTACACACTTCCCATATTGTCCCTTTTCGCATGACATGTCACATACAAAAATCACTTCTTGCAGGTAAATTCCAGACAGAGACAGTACAACACTGGGCCTCAGAATTACAGAACCTTCGTAGCAAATCAACAACATTGCCACATTTTTCTAGTCCACAGCTTAACAGACTGAACCATAAACCAGAGAGAGAATCTGCCACTGTGAAACCATTTAGGGTTAATAACAAAGATCCAACATCCACTTAACAATGAATTTTGACCCATCAAGCAAAAGGGGACCTTCTGGGAATTTTTAGAAAAATTTGAATTTTCTTGGAAGAGATATGGTGCATCAGAAGTAGGCTTTAGGAAGTATTTCAAAAATGATAATATAAGATGGAAGTATATTTGACCCATCATGCAAAGAGGGATCTTTTTGGGCCTCTGTAGAATGAATATTTGAGATATTGGTTCTAGTACAAGTCAAATAGACTTCAAGAATTTTAATATAGAAAGGTAGGTTGATCATTCTAGATTGTCAGCCTGATTTGTTTAGTTGGTAAAGCACCAGACTTCAAACAATTGAAGTTTGGCGGTGTGGGATCTATTCCTGGGCTGGCACACTAACAAACTAATTGTCTTTTGGATTGAGACGTTAAACCGAGGTCCTGTGAGACGGTGCTTTACACAGAGCATGTTAAAGAACCATGGCAGATCTCAGCAGAAGTCTCATCATGTATCCTTGCACTATCCCCTGTACCTTCTAACAGTCCTCTGGGGCGTTGCTTATATGGGCATATGCTATTGTAGCGACGATGAATGAACGGAAAAACACACAGACATTTTCATCAATTAATCTAGATTAAGAAATAAGCACAGTTGGAAAAGTTTTGACCCTTGACAGACTATACTGGAATCAGCCTGTCTGTCTGTCTGTCCGTCTGTCCATCCGTCTGTGGACCATATAGTAGTGAATTTGTGTCGCAAACTTCTCCTTCAGTTTTCCTTCAAAAGCTTTGAAACTTACTAGAAACATTCATCACATGTTGAAGTTTGCAAGACACAATTTTAAGGTCCCAACTTCCCCTGGTTCATGAATTATCTCCCCTTGAACTTTGACATTTTTTCCTATTTGTTATCATGTACTTATAATTTTGTGTCGCAAACTCCTCCTTCAATTTTCATTCAATTGTAATGAAACATTATGCAAATATTGATCACAAGTTGAAGTTTTGCAAGACGCAAATTTCAAGTGTCAACTCTTCCAGGTTCATCAAGTATCTCCTTTTGAACTGAAGACATTTTTCCTGAACTTAGACATTTTTTCCTATTTGTTATCATGTACTTATAATTTTGTGTCGCAAACTCCTCCTTCAATTTTCATTCAATTGTAATAAAACATTATTAAAATATTGATGACAAGTTGAAGTTTTGCAAGATGCAAATTTCAAGTGTCAACTCTTCCAGGTTCATGAATGATCTCCTTTTGAACTCAAGACATTTTTCCTATTTGATGCCATGTACTCATAATTTTGTGTCGCAAACTCCTCCTTCAATTTTCATTCAAAAGTAATGAAACACTATACAAACTTTCATCACATGTTGAAGTTTTGCAAGACGCAAATTTCAAGTCTCAATTCCCCCTGGTTCATGAATTATTTACCCTTGAACTTAGACAATTTTTTCTATTTGTTACGATGTGCTTTTCATTTTGTGTCGCAAACTCCTCCTTCAATTTTCAGTCAATTGTGATGAAACATTATGCAAATATTGATCACAAGTTGAAGCTTTGCAAGACACTAATTTCAAGTGTCTACTCCACCAGGTTGATGATTTATCTCCCCTTGAACTTAAGACATTTTTCCTATTTGTTACAATTTACTCATAATTTTGTTTCCCAAACTCCTCCTTCAATTTTCATTCAATAGTTATGAAACATTATACATACATTAATCACATTATGAAGTTTTGCAAGACCCAAATTTCAAGTGTCAATTCCCCCAGGTTCATGTGTTATCTCCCCTTGAACTTTGACATTTTTTCCTATTTGTTACCATGTACTCATAATTTTGTGTCGCAAACTCCTCCTGCAATTTTCATTCAATAGTAATGAAACATTATACAAACATTTATCACATGTTGAAGTTTTGCAAGACAAAAATTTCAAGTGTCAACTGCCACAGGTTTATGAATTATCTCCCCCTGAACTTAAGACAATTTTTCTTTTTGAACACGTATACTTGTAATTTTGTTTCCCAAATTCCTCCTTCAGTTTTCCTTCAATCAGTTTTCATGTAATACCTTTGAAATTTTATACAAACATTTTCCACATATGAATTTTTGCAAGACACAATTATGAGGTCCCAACTCCTCCTGGTTTAAGAATTATCTGCCCTTACACTTACTACATTTTTTTCTTTTTCGTTCACATATACTAGTAATTTTGTGTTTGTAACTCCTCCTTCAGTTTTACTTCAATAGCTTGAAAACATTTATCACATGTTTAAGTTTTGCAAGACGCAATTTAGAGGTCTCAAATCCAAGGGTTATCTTTATATTTGAAGCATTTTTTGCCTCTTCTGTCAAAGTATCTCATTCTCTGAAAGCACTTGCGGGGGTATTAAGTCACATTCAGTGACAAGCTCTAGTTTTTATGGGCAGAGGTCATTTCCCTATATGTTATATAGTGTAAACTTTGAAAATCATTTTCTCAGAACCTAATCCATTGATTTCAACCAAATTTTACTATAATAATTCTTTAGTGATCCTTTATCAGTCTATGAAAAAATATTCTGATCAGATCAAAAATATGTCTTTTATGGGCAGAGGTCATTTCTTCAGACAGGCTATATGGTGGAATATCAAATATAGGGTAAAACAAACTATCCTGAAAGGTTAAACAGAAGGATTAGATATCATGGAAATTTTATTTCTGTGAAGTTGTATCAGTCTGCAAAAAAATATTTTGATTAGATGAACAGCATATTTTTTTATTGGCAGAGGGTATTATAACATGTAAAGTGAATATTTGATCACCCTTGTGGATACTCATCTCAATGATGATTTTTTTTTCTAGACTTGTTAAATTGAATAGGTGTAATGATTATAAATTAGAAGGAACAAAACCTTCATTGAAATTCAAATGTATAGAAACATTAGTTGAAATAAGTAGCCTGAGAATACCCCCTCAGAATTTGGTGAGTTTAGTTGAACGAAGGGTGAATCTGCACAGTGTGTAAAATGATGTTCTGACCTCCTGACATTCAGAGTGGGGTAGAAAGAGTTGAGTTGACTGCACTCTAAGGCATTGGGCAGAATAAAATAAATATATTGGAATGAATATTTTACTTCTTACTATCATTAGTTAGAATTTTGTTTTGATGTCAAACAATTGTTGTGAAGTAACATCTTTTAGTGTAAGTGTTTAACTAAAAGTGGAAAAATCTACAATCAAAATTTTGCAGACAAAGTACCAGTATATCGTGCAGTAACATTCTGTTAGTGTTGAAATTCTTATATTTAGATTTTAACAAAAATTTCACTTGAACGGTTCTTGCTGGGTGACCCATTATCAAACTGCACAAAATTATTGTGATTAAATGAAAATTATTTGTGTAACAGGTAGAGGTCAATTTTCAATGTTATTCACTGATCATGAGTTTTTTTATGCAGAAATATTTCAGCATATGACCCTTTTTTACTTGAAATAAACATTCACTCATTCATTCACTTCAATTCTCATTTAAACAGCTTTATCATCCTCTAAAAGTCATTATCAGGATATTCAGGCCTGTGGAGCGAATCAGGCGCTCAAGCGCCTCTAGTTGATGTTCCTGTTAGTGGTCGCTAAAAACAAATTCTACTGTATTTTAATGTACATGCAGTGAATTGCCTATCAGAGAAAAGTTTCAATCATGGTCAGTCTGCCCTGTAAATTCGGCCTGACCAGATTAAATAAATTTGTGTTTTTCCAGATATCCCTTTTTCACTTGACATGTCACATTATCAATTTTTTTCACTCAGCAAATTTTAAAGCAATATTAGGATTTTTATAAGCCTCCCTGTCATCATTGTCATTGTGATGGATCATTGATATGTATGCCTTTGCCTTGAATGGCCACAGGCATATCGAGGGTTAGGTGCAAGACTGTAGTAAGTGTATATACAATTTATTTACACATAGTTAGTAGTAAGTGTAAATACATTGTATATACACTTAATACAGTCTTGCACCGAACCCATGATATAGAGTTTAATAAATTCGGTATTCAGTGACCATTCATTCAATATCCTATATGTATAAGATATTAACGTGAAACTTGGCAAGTATTTCATTATCAAAAGGACTGTGCATTGTTTAAAGGGGGTAAGAATTATGCACCTTTTTAGCTCGGCTGTTTTCGGAGAAAACCCGAGGTATTGCTATAGCCTTCGTGTCGTCGTTGTCCTCGTCGTTGTTGTTGTAGTTGTAGTGCGAAAACTTTGACATTTTGTGATATATCTGGTTCTACCGAAAGCATACACTTGAAACTTGGCACACATGTTCACCATCAAAAGAGCAACCTATACTATCAAGGGGGATAACTCCAGATGCATTTTGAACAAAAAATGCCCCTTTTTGACTTAGATTTTTTTTCCACCACCCAGCACTCAACAGCCGAGCGTAGGCACCCGTAGGCGGTGCTTTTGTTAAACTTTACTTTGATTTGTTCATTTTAAAGCACCTGCAGTTAAGCCATACATCTTTTCATGCTTTTTTTATATGTAATAAATTTTGTATAGTTTTAAACTTTGATGTTGTCACACCCAAAGAATTATGACATTTTTTAGCTTGTCGAACATGAGTTGATAAAAAAATCCATTTAGTATCCCCAGTTTTAAAAGCAATCACCAAAAGGTTTTTTTTAACATAACAGAATGTTTTGTTATTTTTCAGACAAATGAGAAGAAACAATATTAATAACATACCTATTTTGTATACAGTCGATATTGCTCGAGCCACCACGTCTATTAAGCGAACGTTTGTATTAAGCGACCGGTTTCAAAATTCCCTTCTGTAACTTGAAATATCTTAAGAATTAGACATAATTGATCTAATAATTATTGTAAATGAATCATATGTTGTAAAACTCAATAGAATCGCACTATGACAATTCTATTTAGTTTTAACAACAAAGGATTATTGAGAAATTAGCACTCAGAACACACAAATTCAGTTGAAATTATGTTTTCTTATATTTAAAACAAAGCATGTTCTAAGCGACCATTCTCTTTAACGACCGCTTTTTCATGGTCCCGTAAGTGGTCACTCAATACAATGTTCACTGTATTATTGTATTAATGAACAATGAAATCTATATTTGACCTCATTTCAAATTTCTCAATGAGATTGAACAAGATTACCTGAAAAGAACACAAAGTTGGCATTGCCCTTATCGAGCAAAGATTGGAAATATTTAATTGTTCTAAAGTTCAATTTCATCAATAGTGTCGCAAGCTGTGGCAAAAATTCTGTTGCCTACATATAATGGCATAAAAAAAATGGTAAGAGCTAGAGAGATATATAGAAATTATAATAAATGACCTTTGTCATGGGAGTGAAATAACTGCATTGAAAATTTTTGATATTAAACGGGTGTTATTACACAAGTGGAATAACTATGCAAATGACCTAAGAACGTATTGCAGAGTTATATTTTTGTTGTGAAAATGACATCATAATTTATTTTGATGACGTCAATTCGAAAACGTTGTTATATGTTTCGAGGAATTACTTGAATCAATAAATTTCATGAACTTCATCGATTTATAGCAAAATTCAGGTCATATTATAAATAGAATATCAAATTTGTGCTCAATCAATACTTCATTTATAAAACTCTGCATCTAAAACAGATAAAAACTTGACATAGCCTTGTTTTTATCTGTTTATAGATGACTTGTTTTATAATTGTGGTATTCAATGACCACTCATTCAGTATTCTCTATTCATACATCTTTAGAGTTAAGACAAATGAAAAAAGAGGAAATTTTCTGCAGGAGTTACACAGGGTCCACCATATAACATATACATATCCATGTAGTGCCATCAGCTTAACAGAAAGAGAACGCTGTTTAAGAAGACAAATTACAAAGTCAATGTGACACTAAGAGTGTCACCGATCAATTGGCATATCACTGTATGGTATGTAGTAAGGCTAGGTGGGATGAGAAGGCAGAGAAGCTGGTGGCTCGGATTAAATGTTGATGTTGTTATGGTGTGAGAAACTACAAAAGACAATGAGTAGGTGCACAAGCCGTCGCAATATAACTCCAATTATGTTGAAAGTGGCATTAAACCCTTTACAAACCAACAAAAGCAATTTCTTCTTTTCCATCAAGATATCTCGTAACATAAATTCAAACTTGTCACTTTGAGCCTGGAGTCCTTGGTTTAATAAGTTGAGAGTCAGATATAGTCTTTTTTCACAGAAGTGTTCATAGTGTTCATTCCTACTCATGTTTTAACAAAAATGTTTTTGTTGTAATAAAGCTGTTACATGTATGTAAAAAAAATCTTGTTTTTTTCTTTGCCAATGTGTTTAGATGACCTGCCATGCATAAAAGGGATTTGCTTGGAATGTCGTAAGGCCAATATTTGTAAAAGAGTTGAATCAAGCAGAGCTTGTTTAGACAATGGCATTTCAATGGCTATATGCGAAACAGTTGTAACTCCCTATAAATTTATAGGGAGTTACAACTGTTTCACACTGAGCAATTGATATGTGTAGTGAACTGTATGAAGAGTATGAGAGGAAAGAAATTAAAGAGATGTTTCCTTAGCTGTGATAACTTAGCCATCTTTCTGTTTATAGATCAACAAACAAGAGTGAGGTATGAGTAATTGTCATTTTCAATGTAGAATCGATCTTTGATCACTTGCTTGAAATTGCTTGTCTATAAATAGCTGATGAAAATGCTTTCCATCAGCTAGCCGGAAAGGGACTACTCTATTGTTTATAGTGAAGTTAATGGGTCAAAAGGTTTATATTAGTCTAGTGTATGAATTTAGAAGTGCTCTTTTAAATGTGTGGTTGCATGTCCATAAAATAAGGATGCATGCATAGAATCAACCCAAAATTTTTATTAGCATGTGGGTACACCTGTATTTTCAATCAAATCATATTCACAAATAAAGTGGAAAGCCAGGTCAGAATTTTGGATGTGCAACTGTATTTTAATGGGATACTTTTCCATAATTTGGGTGTCTATTCAATGACCCACTGGTGAACCCTAATTCCAAGATACCTCAAATTATTGAAAGATGCGTGTCTTTTTTAAGCACGGAAAAATACTAGTGCAAAGTACACTTTGGACCCTAATCATACACAATAATTGTTTTTCTTACCAGCATACCACAAAAGAGGGCTACCTTTTATAGTAGCTTTTTACACATACTTGCACCCTTTCCCTGTCAGAGCCTTTAAATTGTCATTCAGGTTTTTGTTATATTAATCTTATGAAGAAATGGGGAGGTCTAGATTCAGTCTATATTTTTATAGGCAGTTATAACTGTTTTGCGCTGAGCCATCGAAATGTGAAAAGATCATTCATTGGCATACTTAGCCTTTGCGTTTATGTGATTTTTTCATGTTTTTAAAAGCAAGCTGGAAATGATTGACTGCTGGCTCATTGCTGTTTTTCATGGCTGAAAAAAAAGTAAATATTATTGAAAAAAAAAAAAAATACAAAAAAAGAAAAAAATAAGGACGTCTGGAATGATTCCATAGCTGGGGTACGGACAAAAATTGTGTAGGAAAATTCAGAGTTTTTGATTGAGACAACATGTAGACTCACTCTTTTAAACTAAAAAAGGAAACGACCTCTGTCGTATATTTTGCCAAGTGTATTCAGTAATTATTATTATAATTACTATTATTATTATGTCAGAAATAAAAACCTCAACAAAAAATTTATAAGGAACTGCAGTACCAAGAATCATCATAAAGTAGAATTATGCAAGGAGTTTTTAATCAAATTATAAAGAGACTTGTAATATACATATATTTTGAGAGTCCATGTTTAAAAAGATATGATATTTAATGCTTTACGTTTGTTTGTGCCTATATGATTTGATTCTAGATTATTCCATCATCCTTCTTAATGGTTGAAAAAAAAAAAATGCTTTAATTCTCAATGAAAATAATTTTGAATATGCAGTTATTTAAGATCTATAAGCTTCTGCAAAAAGTAGTTTCCGAAGAAACACTTTTCATTATTGACAAAACTTGATATTTTTGCTACATGTTATTATGATAAGATATGACGAGATTTTTATTTTGTTACTTTCATGGAGGTACAAAACTTAAAATTCAATATCACTTTGATATGAAGGATATAACTTTATATTTATGCCTATGATAGAAAGAATACAGTTGTAATTTCAGGCTCTCTCTATTTGTAAATCTACGATCTTAATAGAATCATTCACTTGGTCAGGGACCGTGGCTTGATTAACGGAGCGCCGCATTTTGATATTTAATATTCGTGTCACGCTAAACATGAACATAAAATTATGTGTGGCATCGTGTCAACTCAGCCTCCAAACGGAAAAACATCTGCCCATTTTCGGTCGGGATGTACCGTTAAGGTAGTCCTCATTCATAACGCTTCAGTGCACAGGCGCGTGGCCGTCACGTGACAATATCGATGCCATGTAAACAAATACCTTGAGTGGCGCGTGCCGCTCCGGTCATGTGATTTGTTAATAGACTCATAGCAGACGATTATCGATTTTTGGCGGAAATGGGTGTTTTCAGTGGAACCTTATTGGGTTTGAAGAAAATATCGAGTTTTTAAATGTCTGTGCCAGAAATTTATTAAATATTGGCACTTCATGACACGTAGCGTTCCCGGTTAAGAATTAAAGACACAGATGTTAGACGTGTCATTTTTTCTTCTTTATGTAGATCTACAGGAGCCATCAACTTTTTTCCGCGTTCTTTTTCTTTGCTTGCTATTTACGTGCCTGTGATTTTATGATTGAGAAAACATTGTGAAAAAAGCTTTTCGGAAGCAATTTCTTCTTTTTTCCACACTATTTTCTACCCTACAGAATGGTTACATTTCAAGTTAAATCCACTTTAAAATTTCGTCTGCAAAATCTTTGAATTTGGATAGGTCCAAAATTTTGTAAAACATGAAAGTGTGAAAGAAAAGGAAAAGATATTGAGAGTCCGGTCAGTTTCACAGTATTTATTTGTCAAAGATTTATCATGTTGTTATTAACCTGCATCACTTAAGGTCAGCCTCCTTACGGGGAAAACCGTAGAAGTTCGGACAGACGTATAAATTCGGACTTATTTTTTACATACTTTTTTTTAAAAGCAATGGCAACAGCATTCTTTTCAAATATACCTATACATTCTGAGATAAATCTCGCATAAGTGAGTTCAATTTGTGATGATGATTTCCCAAAACCGTAATAGCTTTTTTCGAAATGTCTGAATTTCCACGTTCAATTTTCAGTAGTACATGTACTCTAAAAATTCTCGTTTTCACAGCGTTTTGGCCATCATTTTCTTCACATTCTTTGGATAAAATTCAAGTATAGTGACTGTTCGAGTGATGAGTATACGGCTTGTGTCCGGGGGTCCTATTTTATTAAACATCTTACGACCATTTTTGGCGTAAGTTTAAAAAAAAGTTGTTCCTACAGTAGTATCTAAATATGAAATTCAGCCATGCAATATCTCATTAGAATCGTCTTTTAAAGACGATTCCAACGAGATATTGCAAAGCAGAATCTAACTTTGAATGATAACATCAGATACTATTTGTGATTTTGACTTACGATCAATTTTTTCGTAAGATGTTTAGTAAAACGGGTCCCAGGTTTCCACCTATAGCTTCAGAAGTAAGCCTAATATTAGGTTGGTAAAAAAGCGTCCGAATTTACCCGGTTTTCCCCTACTTCACATCATTCTAAGCCGCGGTCGGCAATATTCGTCGATCCGAGGTATATTAGCCCTGGTATCGTTGTCAATGTGCGCACATTTTAATATTTCGATTTCACTTGTTTAAAAGAAACATTAACACGTACACGTGCCTTTATGAAATATTAACCTGTTCTACTGAACAACATATCATTTTAATTATAAAATCTATCTGTTATGTTCATACTTTCTTTTAATTCTAAATGTGCCCCCCCCCCCCCCACACACACACATAAAACCCTTCAATTGAGCACGAGAAAGGCTTTATTACCACGGGCCCCTGATGAATAAATTTTGATTTTAAGTAGTGGACCCGGAATAGTTTCGTTACATTTCGGAACTCATGATCTTTCACAATGTTAACCGAGCTTTCCAACTGAAAATAGTGATTACTCTCGAACCGTTGTGAACTATTACGGTTCTTTTAAGGTTTGATAGCCAATAAACAGTTATCAGTTATGCTCAATTTCGAAGAAGAAAGAGTAAAAAGCTTTGCGTCGAATGTCGGTTCGTCGGTCGGCATTTTAACCTTTCCCTTTCAGACATTACCCCGAAAGCTTTCAAACTTAAACAATGAAACTTTGTCGTAAGATATGAAAAGATTTAAAAAAGAAATGCAGTAGCCTATACAGGAACCATAACTCTACTCTTCATTGGTTTTCGAGTTATTGCCTTTAATAGAATTTCTAAATCTCGTGTAATTTTACAGGTTATTGAAAACGTAGTTTATCTTTAAAAGCTTTATTGGTACATGTACATAGATTCATTAAGAAAATGTTCAATTAACAACCCTAACTCTGCATCCGAAATCTGTTGTTTCCTTTAACATTTTTCATTTGCAAAGGTTTTTAAGGCTTCATTGCTGTTTAATGTAAAACACACTCTCGGCGTTTTAATAATTTGGAGTTATTTACCTTCGTTAATTTTCGTACATAGTTTTTGTTTAACCCTTTCCTGTTTTACAAATTTTAGACCTGTGGAAATTCAAAGGTTTCGCAGACAAAAATTTGAAGTGGATTTAATTTGAAAAATAATCATGCAGTAGGGTAAAAAATAGTGTGGAAAAAGAAGAAATTGCTTGTCAGAAGCAATTTCTTCTTTTTCACATTGTTTTCTCAATCATAAAAATCACTGGCACGTAAAAAGCAGGGATTAAACAGCAAAGGCTTAAAACATAACCCAGAACTATTTTTATAAGAATCGTAAAACCTATTGACTGGATGGATACTTCACACTTTTGTAAAACGCAAGTTTCTGTCTAGGAATTAGCCACCTGTCTGCTGTTACAGGGTGGGACACAAATGTTTTACAAACATCTCTTGTTTACAACCAGAAGATCCTAAATATTTTTTAAAACCATTCATAAATGTCAGCGGCCGGTCTGTAAAGGGGTTTCGAGTATACGAATAAAGAGGGGGTGTCATTGTCCTAGTATTACACGTTTTTTCACCTGTCCGGCTGAATTCATCATATTTTGAAAAAAAAAAAAAAAAAGCAGAGCCTTGCGATGACAATCTTTTTTCAAGTTTTAAATCCCTTTTGTTGTTGGTCCGGATTCCGGCAGCGGCAGTCGTCTTTATTAAGGTAGTGAACCTGTAATAGTACCGCAACATTTCGGAACTCATGATCTTTCACAATGTTGACCAAGGTTTTCCGATGAAAATTATTAGAAAACCTCGGTTAACACTGTTAAAGTCCATTACTTCTGGCACGATTGAAAACTAATACGGGTCCACTACCTTAAGTTGAAATTGCCATGACGGTAGGCCGCAAACCAACACTGCCATTTGGGAAAATAGGATCTGCCATGAGATTTTGTTTGAGAAAATCTGTACAGCCAACTGAGTCAAGAATAGAAATGTTTTTGAAGCGAGCCTTGGCTCATTTAAAATCTAGGCAACATATTCATTTCAGCAAATGATTTTGTTGTGCGTTTTAACCAATTTTGGAACGCTCATTAGATTTTAGCTTTAGTCACTGGGTTTTGATTAGGCTTCAAGATTCTGGCAATAGTCATCCCAACTTCATTTCTGTCTTCTCGGTGTTACAGTTTCTATTGTATCCGTGAACTCCACCGTCAAAATTAATGCTCCATAGTGAATAATTTTCTTTCCCATATCTTTGTTTTAATCACCACTGGTAAAACCTTACATTTTTCACGATGGAATCTAAATCACGAACAATTTGAAGCTCCACTCGAAAAGTTTGTTAATGTCATTTTAAAGGTCAGATAAAGCATTATCCTAGGCAATTTCTCTGAACAACTTGATATCACTAAGAACCGGGTTTTTGCGCCTTTCGGAATTACTTTCAAATTTGGGTGGTTATTGTTCTAAGTTGAAATCTATTCAATATTGGGTAGCCTATTGTAAATTACCTGCAAGGACCCTATTATACGCATTTTAGAAGTCTTTCCTTCGGAACGGGGCGATTTTTTTGTGCGTGTGTGTGTGGAGGAACTTGATTAATGCGTTTTATTAGAGCAAGATGAAAAATCCTGCTAAACTTGATAAGATTATTAAGACGCCATAAGAAAAGATTTTTAATATGTTGAGTGAAAACATTCGAACGTCGTCAAGGCTAATCGTTCTGAAGCAAATGCAAAAATCACCTTCGATCGTTTCCTGATCTCAGTAAGATATCTTGAGGTATTTTATTAAGCCGCTAAAAAAGGCTTAACTCCTAGAAACGCTATATCTTATAAAAAAAAAAATAGCCGCTGTCATGGCGCAATTGGTAGCGCCTCGGACTGTCAATCTATAGGTCCCGAGTTCGATCCCCGACGGCGTCTCTCATTCTTTCCAACAATTTGTCTCTCACCGTGGCGTGCAATCATGGGATGCCGGAGTTGATTACGGTAAGCCTTTGTGAGAAAGCAGCTGGAGGCCATGAAAGAATAATGATGGTTGTACTGGTGAGAGAAATACCAGGAATCCATTATTAGTTGCTCCAGCTTCTGATATATAATTGAAAAAATGTTGAAGGCGGCTTAAAACTTTATTCATTCAATCAATCAATCGCTGACATCTTATTTATCGTCGCTACCGTAGTACATGCCCATATGAGCGACGCCCCTATATGAAGGTTAGTTGTTACGGGGGATAGTACAAGGATACATGACGAAACTACTGCTGAGATCCGCCATGGTGGATCTCCGCCATGGTGAAACTCCGAGCCATTATATTCTTATTCTTATTTCTGTTTCTTTACTAAATGTTTCATGTATGTGCGTGTGCATGCGAGTGCGCGTGATCATGTGTGTGTATGTCGGTGTGTCTGTTTGTGGAATCAATTGATATTGATGCAATATTTTGTATTGTTGATTGTTATTGCCTTTAACCCTTAAAACGGGTATATCTGTGCATAAATAAATTCTAATTCTTATTCTTAAACATCTTCTTAATCTTCGTACGAATCTTAATCTAAGAAATGCATGGTCATTTCAGTACTACGACGCATTAAGCCAAAAGCTACTTAATTACAGGTCTGACTTGAAAAAATAAGTGCATCGTCCGGGAATCGAACCCGGGCCGCCCGCGTGGCAGGCGAGCATTCTACCACTGAACCAACGATGCTCACGACATGTGTGGAGGTCAAGATAATTATTATACTTTACTTTTTTCGCACTAAACCGCTTGAGAAGTAATTTAACAAAATGATGACAGAATATTTATCTCTTTCAAAAGAACAATTCAAATTATTAATGGAAAAGCGCCTAAGTTTGAATTATTTATTTCTTAAATCGACTCACTCTTTTTAAAACTTAAGCAAAAACGTGGGGAACCCCTTTAGATCTAACCCTCGTTACACGTTGTTTATAGATCAACCAATCAGCGACGTACACGATCCGCGAGGGGATTCCTCCACATCCGAGTTGTCAAGTTGTAAATTGAAGCAGAAAATTTTATGGTAGAATCACATCAACAGTAGACCAATTTATGATCATGTATTCTAGATTAGGTAAGAGCGCTCTTTTCCTATGAAAACTATTCGTATGAGAGGGTTTTGAAGGAATAACGTTAATTTTTAATGGGTTTTCGCGACAAATGTTATTAACGAGTCGAATGTGTAAATTAAGAGATTTACAGGTTATTTTCATCGGATATCCTTGGGGTTTACTTCAAGAATCTTGTTTAGAGTAATTTTCTTAATTCACAGTGAAGCAAGTGATCAATTATTCTGTCATGAGCAGTATTTGTCTAATAAGTGTGACATTTCGGAAGGATAAGGCTAGAAATATATCATCTGCAGTGGTTGACATTACCTGTTTTTAGGGGTGAAACGGTTAACTGATTTACCGATATACCGCGGTCTGTTCATAGAGAAAATACAAACCGGTTCAACTTTTACTGTACCGGTTTTCTGCAGTACACTTACTAATTAGTTTCTGTTTGAAATAAAAGCCCATTTTCCTCAAAACCCACAGGTAGCTAACACGGGTGGGGATAGTGTAAATTTACCGAAACTTAATCACAAAAAACTTTAATACTATTTCTTTTTATCACAATGTATAATACCTATATCTAAACGTATTCATTTTTAACAGATTCCAATGTAACAATCTCAGAAATTGAAAGTAGAACTTTTTTCAACAGGCGGTGTTGCCGGTGTACAGGTAAATTGTTACCCCGACATTATCTCCCGTTGTATCTAACCTGCGGCATTGGGCGAATCCAGCAATTATTTGTATTTGATCCTAAGAATAAGGACCGTCGAGCCAGAATGGCACAACAAAATGTAGACAAAAATAAATTACAAATGATGGACAAAACTAGTTGTAATAATGTGTTACCAGATTAAAATGTAGGAAGTTTTTACAGCCTATGAACAATGAGAATTGCGGATCAAATAGTACAATTCATTTAAAAATGTCCGTGAATGAACTCAGTCTTAAGTTCAGACAACTAGCCAGTAATGGATGTTGCAAAGATCCATATGATTTACAAAATCGGGAATAAATACGTTAAAAAGACCTAGCTGCTTCACATTTATTTAAGAAAATTCAAACATCTTATTATTTCTCAATTACAAAAGATACCCTGTCCTATAAGTTTATGAGAGGGTCCTTTGATTATGACAGCGTCCGTCTGCCTGGGAGATTGACCCACTGAAATAGCGTTGCGTCTCTCAGAGATATTGACCTAGTTTCCCGGTCACTGATACCCTTATCATTTTATGCCTTTTAGTTCTAGTAGAAACCCTTCTCACAAGTTTATTTCATCAATTTAAAAAGAAATAAAGACATCTTGTTTTGATTATTTTGTTGTTGATATTTTTTATTTCCATAATTTTGATTACTTTAAATAATATTGCAATACATATTGCAATACGGTCTGGCTATATTGCAATATATTGCAATACGCTTTTTACCGTATTGTTTCACCCCTACCTGTTTTCCAAACAGTCATCACAGGAATCCTGCTTTTTGCAGTGCCACTGGTCTAGAGGTGGAGCGTCTGCCTGAATTTGACTCCCAGAAGCGGCTATTGATCTCGGTGCTTTCATTTGCCCACACATTTGGTGTGAGTACTGGTGATTTTTCCAGGAAGCAGAATCCAGAGGGATTAATCTAAGTTGTAGGAACTTGTTCCCCAATCGTTTTAAAATAAATAGGTTTAAATGAATCCTGCTATCCACTATCTACTATTGTTATACCCCAGACCTACGAAGTAGTTTCACCATGTCTATCTGTCTGTCCATTTTATTTCCGTACTCTAGCATAATAACAGTAACCTAGAACCATGAAACTTCATACAATTGCTGCTTATGACCCAAAGAAGTTTCCTATTGTTTTTGGTTTGTATAGAACAAAGGTCAAGGTTACAGTCAGCCTTTGTTCAATTTTTTTTTTCCGGACTTAAACTCAAGAACCAAGCGGCCTAGAATTATGAAACTTCATGTATATGCTGCTTATGACCCAAGGAAGTGCCCTATTGTTTTTTGGTTGCATAGGTCAATGGTGAAGGTCACAGTCAATTGTTGTTAGACCTGTTTGTTTCCAGAATCTGACTAATAAACCAAGTGATCTAGAATCAATCATAGGCGTAAAACTTGAATTCTCAATATTAGTTACAAACACATCCTGCTCTAATAGCACTTATATTTGGTCAAAGCGCTGGTGAGGGGTATAAGTCCAGTTTGCAACAGCTCTAGTTATGGCAGGGATCCTTGTTTTTAAATATCAACACAACTGCTTCAGGATTTTTACCACAACAGTCAAGTAGAAGACAGCCAGTATAAGCTTAGATCAGACTGCACAACTGTGCAGACTGATCTTAGTCTATACTGTCTTTCAAAACTTTGTTTCCAACAGGAATAGTTTGTGAACAGCAGGAGAATAGTTAATTGAATTTATACATGATTATCAATGAATTAATCTTCAGAGGGGGGGGGGGTGTCGATTGAACCCATGGAACCTCCTCTGGATCTGCCACTGCTGATCTAGTAGTACTAAGATTTAGCTTCCGAGATCTGTGGTAGAGGAGGGCAAAGTAGCTAAAGTCACAAATAAAATCCCAATGAAATGCTATCCTGTATAATAATTCAAAAACATGCATACAATACAGCTTTTTTCAGTGTTGTTGAAATATTTTGTTTTTTGGTGGTATCTCAAAGACAATTAGTTTCTTAGTGTGCCAGCCCGGGAAAAGAACCCATGCGATTAGCCTTCAATTGTTTTAAAGTCCAGTGCTCTACCGACTGAGCTCATCAGACTGACAACTAATATTAAGATTTAAAGTCCATTTTATACCCTCTCTCTATGGTTTTGTACCTAATGCTTTGATCGCAACTATCATCTACAGGGCAGTTTGAAGTTCATAAGACTAGCAAACTTTAATCATTTGTAGTCATGAGTTCAATCGGAATCAATCCCAAGTGGCGGCACTTATCCTTTCTGACATTCAAACAAAATTAACATCTAGGTTTTGTATTACAGTTAGCCGCAGCTATAGCGCAGTTGGTAGGGCGTCTGACTGTCAATCTTGAGGTGTGGGTTGGTTTTGGCACACATTCTTTCCATCTATTTGTCTCCCACCAATTGGTCAATAATCGTAGACCAATGTGGGATAACAGCTAGAGGCTAGGAAGGAAGTAATGGTAGTGCTGGTGTGAGAAATACCAGGAATCTATTGTTAGGTGCTCCAGCTGCTACAATATAACTAAAAAATGTTGAAAGCAGCGTAAAACTCCATTCAAACAATTAATTCATCTACAGGGCAGTTCAATAGCTAAGTACAAAACAGTTGTAACTGCCTATATTTGTATAGGCAGTTACAACTGTTTTGCACTGAGCCATAGAGTTTGTAGTACATAAGACTAGCAATCTTCAATCATGTGTAGTCATGAATTTTGATCCCTGGTGGTGGCATATATTCTTTCTGATATTTGTTTCCCACCATTTGTAGAATAATTGTAAACATAAGTAGGATAGAAGTCGGAGATTAAGAAATGATGTAGTGGAAGTACATGTACTGGTATGGGAAATACTGGAATCCATAATTACCGGTAAGTGCCTTAACAGTGGTTTGCCTGAAAATTTGTACTATTTTGTGAGGGGCATAAATCCCATTCAAACAAAATTAATGTCAAGGTTTTATATTTCAGTTATCACAGCATGTTTGGTCTATGTGGCCAAGGCTATGTATGGTGGATCAGATGTTGTGGAGCTTACTCTGGCCAACTTTGACAAAACCGTCATGAAATCTGACGAATTATGGCTTGTTGAGTTTTATGCACCATGGTATGTACCATTCTCAAATTCTGATTTCCATTAAACCTTTATAATGCTGAAACAAGAATTTTCTTGCCTTGGCAGGAGGTAAGAGATTTTGACAAAAATAAGCCGGTTCATGTTCATGTGCCTTCTGACAAAAGTCTTTACTATCTGTCTCTTAGCTTGACTATTTTCGGGGAAAAACCCAGGTATTATGATCCCCTTGGCTTTGTTTGAGTTGGTGCTGATGTTGGCATTGGCATTGGCGGGATAAACTTTAACTTTGGCCATATTTCTGCTTTTATTGAAGATATCTTCATGAAACTTTGCATGTGTGGTCATCATCACAAGAGCTATCCATTCTTTCAAGGTGGATAACTCTGGAAGCATTTTTGTAAGAGTTGTGTCCCTTTTTCAACTTAGATTTTTAGCATCATACAGCGCCTGCAGCCAAGCATTGCATCTGAAGGCAGTGAACTTGTTTGATGGTGTCATAACTCAGTGGTTTATATGAAAAAAGAAGTATTCCTTTAAAATTTGAGGTATTTAAACTGTAACAGTAATCACCTAAATCAGTGGATTAATGTAAAACAATTGCTATAGCTTATATGGGTATAGGCAGTTACAACTATTTACTCTGCACCATTAATGTAAAAATATGAATTCAACCTCTCGAATTATCTTTCTTAATCAAGCAGGTGACCGTGTTATCCATGACAGAATTTTATCCTTTACCTTTATATACAAAATTTTTGATGGTATTCAATGTTTTATTCATTACCTGATGTTTTAAATAGCAAATTTGGAAAAGAAAGATAACCCATTGCAGGTCTTATTGATATTGAATTGAATCAAAATTGTCATTTTTGCATCATTCACTTGTCATAAATTTGATAGTAATTGCCTTTAAGGTTATTCAAGAAGTTAATTGAATTTCACTTGACAATAATTACATTTCAGTTAACCCTTATCTTGCTGTATTCATATTTTATTTCAATCAAATTGCTAGTCTTAGGGACATTTCAACTTGTCTTGTTCAAGTTTACCCCATGTTTATATATAGTAGAAAGCAGAAAGTCTATGCTTAGATCAGACTGCTTGACCAGGTGTGTGGAAATACAACTTTTCTCTACTTGTCCATGGACAAGTAAAAGTCATTTTCATACTTGTCAAAGACCAAATGAACTTGTCCATATAAAAATGAATAGATAAATATTGAGAAAAACAATGTTTTAAATGAAATAAATGCTGTAACTCAGAATTTTCTTCATTAAAGACAATGTTTTCTCCTCTTTGATGTAAACAATAGGAAGACTTTTCTCCTAGATACTTTAAGTCCTTTATCAAGATTTGCTCTGTATTTAATTGTCCACAGACATGTGGCCCTGAAAAATGTACTTGCCTGAAAGTAGAAAAGCCCGTTTTGAACTAGTCTGGCATGGGAATTCCACATCCCTGTCTGTTAGATACAAATATTTCAATCTAAATTAAGAATACCCTCTGTGTGGTGTCCATGGAGCGATGACCTTTTGACCCAAACCAATACCCTCTCTTTTTGTAGCTCTGTGACTAATTGTATGATTAGGAAGAGCCGTTTTCTATGTATTTAGGGCAAAATTGTAGCAAGAGTATCGAAATTGACAAAATACATGCATTTCAATATCCAATTTTTGAATGATTGTCAGATAGTCAGGCTGTCTACCGATTCCTATATTCCTATTAAACTCCTATATTTTGGGTCCAAATCCTATATTTTTAAGCACCTCCTATATTCCTATAAAACTCCTATATTTTGAAAATATTTCCTATATTTTTAGGAAAATGTATTGCCGATATATTATCAGATAGCAAATATTGCTTTGATACTGCTCTTTGCTTTTTTATTCTTCAGGTAAGAGAATCTCTATGTCTTCCATAGCATCACCATCCTGTATAATGCTTTGGTGCACTTCATCTGTTCCTCGTCACCTGTTTGGTCACCTACAAGGCAGTTGAATAGGACACCAGCCTTTAAGGTGCCAATTCAGATGATGATGATCTTGATGATGCTCTACAGCAGCCTCCTGTCTGGACTATGATGCTATGGAACTGAAAGGTTACTTTATCTAGACATTAATTATCATAGAAAAAGCAAGAGTGGAGGTAAGGATTGTTAGTATAAGAGCGTAGGATAAACAATTTTCACCGGAAAAACTCCTATATTTTTACTCTAAATGAGCTAAAAACTCCTATTTTTTTAAAGAAATATTCCTATTAAAACTCTATATTTTTAAGAAGACCTGGTAGACAGCCTGTGTAGTACACTAGTGAAACTTGTTACTTTGCAATTGTTAACCCTTGTCATGCTGAATAAAATGAACTTTGAAAAATTGCAACAAAATTAAAGTGCTCATAGCACTGGATGCATTAATTTGGAGTAGGTGATTATTTGAAAATAAAAATTCTGCTTTTATGGATTTGAAAAAGGAAAAACAGCTAGTATAGACAAACATCAGAGCTGATGTTTGTCTATAGCTCCTGCAAAGGCAGGAATATTCCGGGTTCATTATGACATAGAGGATAATCATTTGTTTCAGTGTAATATCGATTTTTATTTCATTGAGTGAACAACAAAAGCTATATTTTCATGAAGAGCCACAAGTGAAAATATAGCTTTTGCTGTTCACGAAATGAACTATTGATCTTACACGAAAAACAAACAATTATTCTATTTCTTTAATGCAAAAATGAGACAAAATGTGACATTTCTAGGACATATTTTTGTATAGCGTGTCATTTTGCACGCGATTGCTATGCAACGTTCATTGTGACGTCACTTATTTCGCCCCGCATAGATGACGTCAGATAGGATGATTTCACAAAAGCAGGGTATAAGTTTTTGATAATTTCACTTTTTTTGAAGTGAGATTATCAAGTGTTAATCTACCGTTATTTCTCGATAAACCAACAAAAAGCATTAAAGAAAAGGGTTTATTTGGTTGAAGCTCTGATAATTTTTTTTATTTTGTAGGTGTGGCCACTGTCAGCGTCTGACACCAGAGTGGAAGAAAGCTGCGTCTGCTTTGAAAGGTGTTGTCAAAGTCGGTGCCGTCGACGCAGACGCTCATAGAGATCTAGGTGGACGATACCAGGTCCAAGGGTTTCCAACAATCAAAGTTTTTGGGCTGAACAAAAATATTCCGAGTGACTATCAAGGTCAGTTATCATCCATATATTATAATACCCTGATCTATTCCATTCAAAAGCTTTTGTTTGACTATTTGAGAAAAAAACTTATTTTTTAGCTCAGCTATTTTCGAAGAAAACCCAAGGTATTATGATCACCTTGGCGTTATTGGCATTGGTGTGACAAACTCTAGCCTTGGTCATAACTTTTGAATGGTAAGTCATAGAGCCTTCATATTTCACATGATCATTGCTTAGGACAAGACCTTTCTGTACATACCAAGTTCATCAGTCAAGGTCAAGGACATTTTTTTAGGTAAAATCTCTTTAAAGAATTTAACCTTGGCTATAACTTTTCAATGGTAAGTCATATGATCATTGCTTGGGACAAGACCTATCTATTGGTACCAAGTTTGAGGTCATCAGTCAAGGTCAAGGACATTTTTCAAAGTCAAATTTCTTTAAAGAATTTAACCTTGGTCATAACTTTTCAATGGTAAGTTATAGAGCCTTCATACTTTACATGATCATTGCTTTTGAAAAGACCTTTCTGTAGGTACTAAGTTCAAGGTCATCAGTCAAGGTCAAGGTCATTTTTCAAGGTCAAATTTGTTTGAAAAAATTTAACATTGGCCATAATTTTTGAATGGTTACTCAAAGAGCCTTCATATTTCAAATGATCATTGCTTGGTACAAGACCTTTCTGTAGGTACCAAGTTCATATATTTGCATTTGTCTAAGAAATAATTAACAGCCGAGCGTTGGCACCCGCTTGCGGTGCTCTTGTTTACCTTTTCATGGAGCTGCTGTCATAGCACAGATGGTAGCATGTTGGACTATCTTTCGAAAGTTCCTGTGTTTGATTCCTGGCGGCAGCACTCACTCTTTCATCCACCAATGGGTCAATAATTATAGACCTATGGGGGATAGCAGCTGGAGGCTCTGAAAGGATGTAATCATAGTACTGGTGTGAGATATATCAAGAATCCCTTGTTAAGAGCTCCAGCAGTGGTATATGATTGTTAGATTGTAGATTCAATAAAACAAATCAACCTTTTCACCACTGTTCAAATTATTAAGTGTATTTTTGCATAAAATGTATGTTTTTTGGTCAATATAGGCAAACATTTAAGGACACAAACCAGGCATTAATTGTAGAAAACTTGGATTTATCAGTAAAACCATATGCTGTTAATGCCCAACTTTTTTCACTTGAATATTCTTGATCTGGGGCCTATACACATTGATCATATTCAATTTACACATGTGCAGTCTGATCTTAGTCTATACCACCTGATTTTCCCCTTTCAAGATAGAAAGTTTAAAAATTATATTTTCAAAATAAATGCAGACTCATAATTAGTTCACACAGTGCTGTCAGCACTTTTATTTTAATCGATTAATATGTCCAAAGGTTTTAATTCATAATGACAGAGAGGATGATCGTTTGTTTCAGTGTAAGATAGATTTATATTTTATTGAGTGAACAACAAAAGCTATGTTTCCATGAGTGACAGAGCTGCAAGTGGAAATATAGCTTTTGTTGTTCACGAAATGAAATATTAATTGATCTTACTATAAAACATACAATTATTCTATTTCTTCTATTCAAAAAAGAGACTAAATGTGAAATTTCAAGGACATATTTTCGTAAAGCGCGTCATTTTGCCTGTGATTGCTATGCAACGTTCACTGTGACGTCACTGCTTTTGCTCCGCATAGAAGACATCAGACAGGATGAAATGCACAAAAGCAGGGTATAAGTTTTTGATAATGTCACTGCTTTTGCGTTGAGATTATCAAGTGATAATCTACCGTTGTTTCTCTAATAAACCACCAAAAGCATAAAAGAAAATATTATATTTATACACTAGCTTTCAGCGGCACAGCTGACTTCATCAGGTGAATCCTATGAATTGGACCGTTATGCACAACGTCAAGGTAACGATGACCTTATCAAAATACTACAATGACCCGGAATAAGGTTCGAGTCATTGTAGTATTTTGATGACGTCATGGTTACCTTGACATTGTGCATAATGGTTCAATTCATAGGATTCACCTGATGAAGGTGGCTGTGCCACAGAAAGCTAGTGTATAAATATAATATCATTATTAAAAGTATTTATCTCAAGAAGAGAACTTTTTATTCGTCAGCATGACAAGGATAAACAAGAATGATGTCATGACTTTATCTTATCTAGTGTTATTTCTCTTTACACAGGTCCAAGGGAGGCCCAGGGTATTGTAGACCAGGCCCTAAGAGAGGCCAGTAGTATGGTCAAACAGAAGTTGTCTGGTAAACGTGGTAGTGGTGGAGGCAGCAGTGGGGGGAGTGGAAAGAAGGTAGGTCGTGTTGTTAGTTATAAGGGCCTCCTAAACATAGAAATAATATACATATAAACAGATGGGGGTAGTGGAAAGAAGGTAGGTCGTGTTGTTAGTTATAAGGGCCTTCCACACATAGAAATTATAGACATATAAACAGGAATTTTATGTGTCTGAAAGGTCAAGGTCACACTTCATTTTGGGCTTTGCCTAGGTATACCCATTTTACAAGGAAGTGTTAACGGAATTCTTTAAAGATCTTTTTTCTCTGAAAAACTGGATGGCAGACATCTTCCATTATTCAAGGGCTTAGTGCAAGAGTGTACTAAGTGTATATACATTGTATATACACTGAGTACAGTCTTGCACTGAACCATCAATAGAAACAATGGTTTTTAGTATCATTTAGTTGTCTTGCTCAAGTTTGTTAAAAAATTTGAGACAATTCAAATGAGTACCCACAACATTGGATGTCATTGGGAAATAATGATTTTTAAATTTAGACCGTCTGTACCTCCTCTTATCTGGACCTCTATCAGATGAGCATTTAAGGAAAATCAGTGTCCTCTTGTTAAAGTCCTTGAAGAAAACATTTCTTCATTGTCCACAGTATTTTCTCCTCCCCCCCCCCCCCCCCCCCCCCCCCCCCCCCAAAGACAAAGGTTTTTATGAAGAATTACACAAGCTTATAACAGTCTTCTGTATCTTCTCTCACATTGGACTTGTCTCAAGTAGTTAAAAATGTGAAATTGTTAAAGAATTTATTATTTTAATTGTAAATCTTTTTCCTTAATTTTCCAGGCAGACCCTGAAGACGTAGTTGAACTCACAGATTCCAACTTTGATGAGCTTGTCCTCAACAGTGACGATATGTGGCTTGTAGAATTCTTTGCTCCGTGGTGTGGACACTGTAAAAACCTTGCACCACACTGGGCTCAGGCTGCTACCGATCTTAAGGGAAAGGTCAAATTGGGAGCTCTTGATGCCACAGTTCACTCAGTGAAGGCTAACAGATTTGGGGTAATAATTTTATGTAGTTTAACTTATACATTGTTGGCTCAGGGTGGGACAATTGTAACTCCCTATTAACATATAGGGAGTTACAACTGTTTCAGGCTGAGCCATGAATATAGTCAAATGGATTAAGTTTTGTATAATGCTAATTCATTTATACATTATTGTGAATAAGAATGAATGCTCTTTATTTCATTTTCTGAATAGAATTTGTGTGAATTGTAGTTTAAAACTGTTTTGCCAACATAAATTAATGCTTTTTGATGGTTCTTCATAAATAGTCACAACTACTTATAAAGAAATAGGCAGTTACATCTGTTTGCTGCTTAGCCATTGTTACAATTATGGGAGTATATTGTCTTATATCTTTTTAATTGTATGTTAAAGAAGTCACACTATAACTCCATTTATCAAAGGTACGAGGATATCCCACAATTAAGTTTTTCCCAGCTGGTAAGAAAGATGTGGACAGTGCACGAGATTACGATGGAGGACGTACATCATCAGATATTGTCAACTGGGCTCTAGACAAGGTGAAGGCCAACCTACCTCCACCTGATGTATATGAAGTAAGTGTTGACTATCAGTTTATGATATTGTGATAGTTTTAAGGGAGGTTATTTTCTTTGGGATATTTAAATTTGAACAGCCTTTCACAACATATATGACTAATGGTAACCCTTATACATTAAGTATACCCATTAATGATTGAGGATCCTTTGTCCAGAATGAATCACCTTTGTCTATGCTCTGTTTGATACTGTATACTGATTTTTTTCAGGCTTGGTGAAACATTTCCAATAATAATTTACTATTTTAAACATGATTAACAAATGTTGGTTGACGATAGCGGCTTTGACAAGTTTTTTATGTGGCAGCCTATTGGCACTTAAAATATGTCTGCTCTGACCCCTTAAAAAATAGCCAAAAAAAAAGAGGAGCATCTAACTATACTGAATAAATAATTGATATGATAGTTGACATCTTACAATGTGTTGGAGAAGAACAGTGAAGGGAAACAACTATGTGTGGTGTCTGTGTTATCACATATCCTAGATTGCCAGTCTAAATGTAGAAATACCTTCACGGAGGGGTCTGCAAAAAATATTTTGTATTTAATATTTTGTGCCTAAACAAGTATAGAAACTTACAATAGTTTTGCACTGATTCCCGGAAAAAAATTCTTTTAAAAGAAATTTTAGGAACACCCAACCATACTGAATTGATATTTATTTCTAGTTGACGTCACATGATGTTTTGGAGAAGAACTGTGAAGGGAAACAACTCTGTGTGGTGTCTGTGTTACCACATATCCTAGATTGCCAGTCTAAATGTAGAAACGACTATATCAAAACACTAAAAAAAGTTGGGGAACATTTTAAAGACAAAAGCTGGGGGTAGGTAAAACATGATACAGTGGAATGCTCTCAATTGCAACCCTGTTTATAGCAATTTTATCAATTAATTGCAACTACCAATGTGCACAAACAATAAATTAACCCTTTGCTGTTTAATCCCTGATTTTTATGTGCCTGTGATTTTATGATTGAGAAAACAGTGTGAAAAAAAAAGAAATTGCTTCTTTTTCTTCAATTTCTTCTTTTTCCACACTATTTTCTACCCTACTGAATGGTTATTTTTCAAATTAAATCCACTTAAAATTTTCGTCTGCAAAACCTTTGAATTTGGACAGGTCCAAAATTTTGTAAAACAGGAAAGGGTTAGGGGAGAAAAGGCACCTTTCGACACAAACTGTTGCTAAATTTCAATAAAAATTGATGTTTCAGCCCCTAATAGTTGTAATTGCTTATAAAATTTTAGGCAGTTACAACTATTTTATGCTGAGCCATTCAAATTAAGGCAAAGAAGTGTTACCTACAATTCATTTGATTTGATTGACTTAGGCTTATGTTTTCAATTGCATATAAGCACTTACCACTTTTAAGCACTGAGGCATCAATATAAAATATATAAGGGTTTGATGCAAGTCTGTACCATGTATCTATACAATGTTTAAACACTTAGTTCAGTCTTGTCCTGTACCCTCAAAATATGTGTCCTTATTCACAAATGAAAGGCAAACAAATTCTTTATTGTGAATGGGAAAATATAAAAAAGAGGACTCAAAGAAACAGAATACTCTGTGATTTCATGCCAAATAATCTAACAAATTCAAATAAAGATTCACTGTTTTACCCTAAGAATAAGCATCTTGCATTGAGCCTGTGTTTGACATTTCCAACATTTTGACATGTGCACAAGGGCAAAATGTTGGACATCCTAGACAGCTAGAATACTCTAATAAGAAGATTGCCTGACTATCTAATACTCTTTGAAACCTCATCTGTCTTTGAATGGCATGGTAAAGACTGGTCTGAACAGGGTATGCACACATTTTAAATGGTGGAATTGTCACCCACAGGCTCAATTTTCTTGGCTAATATTTTCACTTCGTGTTTTATGTTGTTTTTGCTGCAAATAAATAGCTTGTGGAGTTGTGGTACATCTGGCTAAAATCTGTCTGAGCAATTAAAGTTATATTCAACTTAAATGGGGTTGTAGTCACAGCGAAGTTAGTGGTGGATCAATCAATCTTCAAATGTCATGGGTTTGATTCCTTGTGGCAGCACATATCATTTTTTACATTTGTCTCGCACCAATGGTAATATATTAGTTACCTAAATGGGATGGCAGCTGGAGGCATATTTAGGTGCTCAAGACCCTGTGTTATGACTGAAAAATTGTTTAGAGTGACATGTGTTGTGATAAAAAGAAAAAAAAAAACACTTAAATTGATATGACTGATAATTTGACAATAATAACTTTTTAAAAACTTTCAGATGGCTGTGGGCTGAAGGCGGTGCTCAACACAAATTAGAAGAAGCTTTAGAAATAGGGGGATTTGGTTACCCAGTGAGTATGATTCTGGCACCTAGAGGCTTACGGTATTTAAAGCTGCTCTTTCATAGATTGGGAAAATGTAATTTTGAAAATTTTCGTAAAATCAATCGGAAGTAACCATCTCATCATGTTGAAGCCTTTAAAATAATGAGATTGAATCTGGAAATGCATGGAAAGAAAGACCACTATTTCTGAATTTCATTCTGAAAAAATAAAGCATCTACTAACGCCTAAAAAACAATTCTTCAATTTTGAGCCAACTATTTATTCATGTGCATTCCGCATGTTTGTCTTATTCAATCAAAGATTAAGGTTAGAGTATTTGACAGCTAGAAAGTTCATATCAATTCAAGCAAAAATGAAAAATTATTCACGGAAATGAACGATTTTGAAACTTATAGACCGGAACTTAATAGACTGGATCCCTTACTGATCTTGCTGCTTCCAAAAAATAATTTACAAAATTATTGAAATATGTTGTATTTAGTGCCAATGCCCTTGGGTCATTCTTAATCATCTAAAAATACACACATTTCCAAATCTAAGAATAAATTTTGTATTTTTAGCTCACCTGAGCACGAAGTGCTAAAGGGAGCTATTGTGATCGATCGTTGTCCATCTGTCTGTCACGGCGTCAACTTTTTCTTTCAACGGCATCTCCTCCGAAACTTATGGGTCAAAATCAACCAAACTTGGCAGAAATATTCCTTGGGTGGTCCCTTATGAAAATTGCTCAAATGGAAAGGATCCGTGCCATATCACAGGAAAAGGGGCCTTAATGACAAATTTCTTGTTTACACTCTAGAAGCCACAAATATGGTCCAATCTTCATGAAACTTGGTCAGAATGTTTGTTAGGTCATGAGGATGAAGTCTATTGAAAATGGGAAGGATCTGTGCCATATCACTGGAAAAGGGGCCTTAATGACAAATTTGTCAAAAATTTCTTTAAACAACATCTCCTCCTAAACTTATGGGTCAAAATCAACCAAACTTGGCAGAAATATTCCTTGGGTGGTCCCTTATGAAAATTGCTCAAATGGAAAGGATCCGTGCCATATCACGGGAAAATGGGCCTTAATGACAAATTTCTTGTTTACACTCTAGAAGTCATAAATATGGTCCAATCTTCATGAAACTTGGTCAGAATGTTTGTTAGGTCATGAGGATGAAGTCTATTGAAAATGGGAAGGATCGGTGCCATAACACGGAAGAAGGGGCCTTAATGACAATTCCGTCAACAATTTCTTTAAACGACATCTCCTCCTAAACTTATGAGTCAAAATCAACCATAATAGGCAGAAATTTTCCTTGGGTGGTCCCTTGTAGAAATTGCTTAATTGGAATGGGTCCATGTCATATCACGGGAAAAGGGGCCTTAATGACAAATTTCTTGTTTACACTCTAGAAGCCACAAATATGGTCCAATTTTCATGAAACTTGGTCAGAATATTTGTAGGTCATGAGGATGAAGTGTATTGAAAATGGGAAGGATCGGTGCCATATCACGGGAAAATTGGTCTTAATGACAATTTTTTTGTTTACTCTCTAGAAGGCACAAATATGGTCCAATCATCATGAAACTTTATCAGAATGTTTGTTAGGTCATGAGGATGAAGTCTATTGAAAATGGGAAGTATCCGTGCCATAACACTGAAAAAGGGGCCTTAATGACAATTTTCTCGTAAGAGCTCCAAACGCCACAAATATAATCCAATCTTCATGAAACTTGATCAAAATGTTTGCCAGTTCACAAGAATGAACTTTGTTGAAAATGGGAAGGTTCATGCCATATCATAGGAAAGGTGTCATAATGATAATTTACTTGAAATATCAGGTGAACGATTTAGGGCCCTCAGGGTCCTCTCTTTTCAATGAAAAAGTGTATAAGAGCAGCTTTAAGCCTTTTAAAAACCTTTGATTTCATTGGAATCCTTTCAAAACCTTTTTTGTGTGTGTGAAAAAATTTTTGAAAAAAAACTTTTAAAAACTTTCAAAATTGTTATATGAAGTGTCTTCAGCTAAAAGAAAAAAATGTATTTGTTGATTTCATGGGGGCATGAAACTAAAAACCATATCACACTGTATGAATATGTGAAGATAAAAAAAAGGTTATAATGGTGCAAGACATACTAGGAATCCCATGTTAGATGCTCCAGTTTCTGCTATATGACTGAAACAATATTAAGTGATTTCAAACCAATTCAAACCAAAATACTCACTAAAGAAGAGGGTTGGATTTGATTAGAGCATGGAGCTCTATTAGAATTTTAACAGTACTTTGTAAAATAGCAATAAGACCTCATTCTAACATAAATGATTCATTTTTTACAGGCAATGGCAGCTTTTAACTCAAAGAAGAAAGTTTTCTCAATTTTACGAAGTTCTTTTGATGAATCAGGGATTAAAGAATTTCTCAGAAATTTATCCTATGGTAAAGGTACAATAATACCATTGAGGAAGGAACTGCCTAAATGTGATAAGATAGATCCTTGGGATGGGAAGGATGGAGTTGTAAGTACTTTGTCTTTTCAACTTTGTCTGTAGCATAATTACTACATTTATGGATAGTTTTCTTAATAATTTGACATAATTGTTCCTCACAATGAGTAGCTGTACCATACTAAGGAATTTTTTCTGTATGTTAAGGTATTAAACCTGTAATAGTTCTGAAAGGTTCCGAAGTCATGGACTTTAACAGTGTTAACCAAGGTTTCCTAATGATTTCATTAGGAAACCTCTGATAACATTGTGAAAAATTGTGTGTTGCAAAAAGCTGTGGTACTATTACGGATTCACTACCTTAAAGATTAAGGTCACACTAAAGTTCTAAAAAGTGAAGGGTACACTAGTACTGAGGGTCAAGGTCCAATTTTTGTCCAGAGCATAACTTCTACATTTGTGAGCGGATTTCAAAATTAAATGTCACAGAACCACCATTGAAACAAGTTATGACTAAAGGTCAAATGTAAAGGTCACATTTCAAGGTCAGATGTTTTCAGGATCTAGAAGTGTTGTCCTTGACAACCACTGTAATTATATCTACCTGGCAGTGCATTCACAATTGATTCAGCCTGATTAGCTTAGTTTGTAGAGCACCTGACCAAAAAACAATTGATGTTTGATATTGTGGATTTAATTCCCATGCTAGCACATAAAAACCCTCTAATTTTCTCACGGATGAGACATTGAACCGAGGCCCCTTGTGAAGGTGTATTACATAGAGCATGTTAAAGAACCATGGGGAATCCCTGCAGTAGTTTTGTCTTGTATCCTTGCTCCATCCACCATAACAACTGTCTTCTGGTGCATTGCTCAATGCACATATGGGCATATGCTATGGTAGCGATGATAAATGAGCAGAAATACACGCAATAAAACAAATGAGACATTGAACAAAGTACAGATGTTGGTTGGGTGCCCTTATTTTCGTAAATTTAGCACAACCACAACAACGATCATATACTTGTAATAAGCAATTTCTCCTTTTCCCACAACAAAGTATGATTTCTTTTTTAATTACACCTACTTTTAAATCTCTTGCCTGAAACCTCCTCCGATTTGGGTCAGTCCTAAATTCTTAAAAAATGAAAGGAGGAAGTCACCTATCGACAAAAAGGTCACAGAAAGACCTGAAAGCATTGGGGTTTTTCTTGTGTCAAAATGATTTATTCAGGGTATATGACCTCCCATGAATAAAAATGGTAGACAAAATATGTGACCTGTCACGCAAAAAGGGACCATCTTGGAACCCCGTAAAATATATATTTGAAAAAGAGATTGGTTCTAGTACGGGCCAACCAGAGGTAGCATTTCAAAAATTCATTCTCAGGAAGGTAGATTAATTATTCTACATTCAGAAAATTAGCAAAGTGTGAAAAGTTTCTACCCTAGTAAGTCTGGGCAGTCTGACATGGGTTGACACTTTAATCACTTCCAAGGTGGTTCCTTTTCACGTGACGGGTCACATATCAAAAAGAAATTTAACAATCTGATTGAACCATGTGTAATTAACAATTACATTTAATTAGATACTTGGTATAGAACTTACTAGGTATATTTCTTTTTGCCATCAGCCTGAAGGACCTGTTAGCCAAACATTTTACAGGTCCTTCCTGATATTACAGGTGCTGTACGAAAACTGTATTTGATTTGTAGCAATTTATGGCATATATTGCAAGGAAAACATTGTTGGAAATGAAGAAATTGCTTTTTATTTCTACAAAGTTTTTATTTTGTATTGCAAAATTTAGTATTGGAGAAGTTATGATTTTTCAAAACAAGATAGATTGAAATACTAAGCACTGCCACAAACTATAGGCCTGCAGGACCTGCAGGGTGGTTACTTCTACCAGTCCTCCCTAAAATCCATAGGTCTTGGCCCTGAGGACTGGTGTTAGTGTCGATCCCTGTTAAGGGTGCTTCTGATCAGTACACTTTGTAAAGGAATTCGATGGCTGGCTATAGGACACATAACAAAAATAAAGGTCACTACTTTAGTTCAAACAATTAAAAATATTTCCATTTTTCCATATTTCCATTAATGCTTGTTTCTATTTTTATTTTGCAGATGCCTGAAGAAGAAGACATAGATCTGAGTGATGTTGTTTTAGATGACATTAAAGATGAATTGTGATTGGATGATTTCTGTAGCCTTTCACATTTATCATCTGCCATAGCCAATCATTCTCCTTCTTACAACTAAGGTCTCAATTGAAAGTTCTGTGTAACTTCATAGAGTGATAAGGACTATCATGCTATGATCTAGTTACAATGCAGGAAATATGGTTAAGAAAGTGAAGAAATTTTGTAGACCTAGTTCAAACTGCATTTATGTGCAGTCTGTTCTTTATTGCTCCTGCCATACCATGATTAATCTGAGCTCTGCATGATGATAATGTCAAATAAAAAAATGTATTCTTTGAGTGAGAGCCCTCTTTGGTTTCAACAGAACAAGAAAGCTCTATTTTGATTGGCTAAAATCTGTAACTTACATTGCATTCTTCATTTATTATAACCAATCATTTCAGCTCTTACAATCATGTCACTGAACAAGGACTTCATATTATTTGAGAGATGAGCTTTCATGTGAAATGACATATAACTTTGCACATACCAAGGCTCAAAACTAATTGAATTTTGAGTGATCAAAAGTTCTGATAATTTTGAAAGTAAAGCTTATTAATTACATTCATCTCATGTGAGATTTGACTCGGTCTCTTGTACACTTATTCACTGCTTTCATTCATTTAACCCTATCTGACATTATCGATGTGATGTGATCATGAACATTCATAGAAATCATGGGTGAAATGACATGCTTTAAGAAAATTTGTCCTAGAATTTTCACATTTTGTCTCATATTATGCATTAAAGAAATAGAATAATCATTTGTTTTTGAGTAACATCAATTGATATTACATTTTGTGAACAACAAAAGCTATATTTTCACTTGTGGCTTGTGAAAAAGATAGCTTTTGTTGTTCACTCGGTGAAATAAAATTCAAGGCTTGCGCTGAAACAACAATTATCCTCTATATCTTTTGTGATTCATTTCTTTGTTTACATGTAAAATCAGTGCTGTTGCATTTTTTCACCAATTTCATATGACAAGTTGTGTTACTATGTTGATGGCTCAGCATGAAACAGTTGTAACTGCCTATATGTTTATAGGCAGTTACAACTGTTTCATATTGAGCCATGGATGTGGGATAAATGGATGGTTGCAAAGTGTGATTTTGTGGTTGTACTGCTGTGAGTAAAAGCAAAAAACTATAGTTAGGTGCACAAGCTTCCACAAATAACTGAAATGATGTTGAAAAAGTGCTAGACTCACAATCATACATACATGTAATTATATGTAATTATGTCTTGGTAGTTTGCAAGTAATTTTGTTTTTGTACAAGAAGTGTTTTATCATGATACATTGTTAGATTGTGGTCATTATATTTCATGGAATTTTACATGCATATTGTGTTTTGTGTCCCATATTTTTCTTTCATGATGAAAGAAAATGAAATTAAATTTATTTATGTATGAAATTATTTGAACTTGTTTTTGATTTTACTTTAAGCCCCACTGGATGAAGCACAGTTAGAATTTTAACTTGACTTTTTTCAGGGAGAGCCCAAGATATAGGTAGAACCTTGACATTGTATTTATCATTTACACAGTCATCGTTGTCCTGCAAAACTTGAACATTTTGCAATATCTTCTAAACATACGGCAAAATTTGAGACTGGGCCAACTTGGAACAGGTTGCAGACAACAAATCAACATGGGTGTAATTTGATATATATCTAGGGTAGAAATTAAAAAAAAAATAATGGTGTATGAGCATAGGTCGGACCATTGTGGGAAAGGGGGAAATTGACCCTATCAATTTCTTGTGTTCCCACAGTAAAATACAACTTCTTTTCGGAATTCAATTCAATTTAAAAGAAAGAGCCGACGAGCTTGTGCCCCTAAAAAAACAGCATTACTACGATAATTTGACGGAATGACCGAATGGATAACTTGACTGACTAGTAGCAAACCAACCGGTTGCGGCGACTACAGGTGAGAGTCAACTACGACAGAATCGGAGAATTATGCCATGGAGACGGTAGGTCAATGAATTCATCCCTGCAAATAAACGAAGCTCTGGTATTCTAAAGTTGATAAATGATCGTGAAAGTGTTCAGCGCTTCTAAAGACAAAATCTTTACTCAAAGTACTCCTAAATAAGGCCACAATCTTGATTATTTCGGAGGTTTCCCATGAAAAGTTACGAAATTGGACTTTACGCTCTCATATTTCGCCTATCTCTCAATAAATACTAGTTTAACTTGAACACAATTGAAATCTTATCATCCGCCGATATTTCTTCAAAATTTGAAGCCATAATTTAAAAAAAAAAAAAAAAAACTGACAGCGGGTCCTCAAAAACGACATGTAGTCGAAAAAATATTGCCTCAGAATTATTTGTTATTGCCGACGTCGACAGACCTATGTTCAGATTATCGCAGACAAATGTTCATTTTTGGTATCGTGTTTTTCAATTACACATCAAAAAAATTTAGGTCGACAAACATGGTGTTATTCATGTCCAATATTTTTCAAATAATCTGTTATACTTGAAAATATTTCAAGGGATTTAATGTAATAAAGGGCAGATTTTGCGAAGCCATCTATGGCGGGACAAGGAACAGGGCCCTAAAGACTTTTGACACTGAAATGGATTCAAATGTCACCTTGCCATTTTATAAACCAGGCCTTTAGCACTTTTAGCGCTTTGATATTTAGTGTTTCCCTATCGCTTATATATTTCCTGGTAGCCGTTAATTTTGGGGTATGAATTAGCTACCTTAAGTTTTGAGTTTTCCCCCTTCGTTGTTTTTCATGCGTGGACACCAAGTATTGAAACGGGCGTATCTTCTGACAATTTGCCAACTTGTTAAAATTACCTACCAAATTTCGTGAACTGTAATGTCGAGGGGGGGGGGGGGGGCTTTGGGTCGGCGCAAACAATAGGCACTTACGATCGTTTTGCGCTGGCATCTCGATGTACAGTTTCACATTCAAAACGATTCAAAACAATTACGTGTCACCAGCTTTATTATATAAGGAATGTTATAATTGCATGCAAAAAAGTTTATTTTTTCCCAATACCGAAGCCACATCTACACTTGTTGTCGATGCAATGCCAAGTACGAGAGCAACCGCCTGCACAGTCGTCCGACATAATACAGCTGGACAAGTTATCTGTAATAAATGGAAATCAGTGCTGCCACTTGAGAAGAGCCATGTATGAAACACACTGAAACAAATATTTAAAGAAAATATCGAATTCATTAAAGTAAACTGAAAACGTTATTTTTTCTGTACCGAATTCAATCAGCAGTTGCTGTCAACGTAATGCCAAGTATGGGAGCAAACACCTGCGAAGTGCAGCTGGACAGGTTATCTGCTACGAATAGAAGTCACTGCTGTCTAGTGAGATTAAGAAACCCATGTAAAATACATTGAAACAAAAAATCGATGAAAATATTGAATCAATTAATAAAGAAGGTACACTGGAAATTTGTTAATTTTCCTTCCAATGAAAAGCCAAGTACAGGAGCAACTACCATTACAGTCGGTCTGCGTAATTAGAGGGACAAGTTATCTGCAACGGATAGAAGTCATGGCTGTTGCATTAGAAGAGACCCGCATGAAACACATTGAAACAATGATTTGGTAAAAATAGCGAATCAATGTATCATTAAAGTACACTGAATTTTCGTTCATTTCCTCTAACAAACCCATAAAAAAGTACAGCTACTGTCAATGCAATGCCAAGTGCGAGAGCAACTACCTGTACAGTCGGTCTGCATTATAACGCAGCTGCGTTATAATGCAGACAGACTGTACAGGTAATTCATATTTCTACAACATATAGAAGTCCGGACTGTTACACAAGAAGGGATCTGTGTGGAACACATTGCAACAAACATTTGACATATATATCGAATCAAGTTATAGAGCTTAACCAGATTTTCACAATGTTTTCTCAATCATAAAATCACAGGCACGTAAAAAGCAGGGATTAAACAAAAAACACTTTGCTGTTTAATCCCTGCTTATTACGTGCCTGTGATTTAACGATTGAGAAAACATTGTGAAAAAAGAAGAAATTGCTTCTGACAAGCAATTTCTTCTTTTGCCACACCATTTTCGACCCTACTGATTTTTTTTTCAAATTAAATCCACTTTAAATTTTCGTCTGCAAAACCTTTAATTTGGACAGGTCCAAAATTTTGTAAAACAGGAAAGGGTTATTAAAACGAAATAATTGAGATCATTTCCGTATAAATTTAGACCCAATACTTTCAATACTTTGATGAGATGGCTAACATGCATATTATATTTCAGGTATGACATGTTTTGTCAATCTTGGAAGTGTTATTTACCAGTATCTACCGGTAGTACGGATTTCCAGGAGGCTATTCAATTTAATGGATCACTGGTCTCGTCCATTGACCTCCATCACGAGTCCCAGGCAAAATTTGTGGTCACGGATATAGTAACAGAAAGAAAATCGTGAGAGAGCAACATAAGCGTCGTACTAGATGCGTTAACGTACCACCATCCCTTTTGATAGTCTGATATTGGATTGCCTCGTCATCAAAATATAAGAGAGAGAGATGCATTATTGCAGCTAGCGTCGTACCAATCGCTTATTTAAGCTCTTGTTACTTTTTACTCTTGTTACTCATAGGCCTACCTGAGTTTTTGGTTGCATGGGGTTTTACGCCGCTTTTTAACAATCTTTCAGCCATATCGCAGAATGGAGCACCTAACAATGGATTCCTGGTATTTCTAACACTATTTCTATCGTCACATCCTCCCCTAGCCTCCATCTGACCTCCTACATAGGATTTCGATTATCATAGTTGAAGACAAACAGTCGCAAAGGATGGAAAAGGTCGTCGAGTATCGTATCCGGGGGCCCGTTTTACTAAACATCTTACGAAAAAAATGATCGTAAGTCAAAATCACAAATCGTACCTGGTGTTTTCATTCATTGTTAGATTCTGCCATGCATATCTCATTGGAATCGTCTTTGGAAGACGATTTCAATGAGATATTACATGGCGGAATTCGATATTTAGTTACCACTGTAGAAGCAACTCTCATTTTTGACTTACGCAAAAAATGATCGTAAGATGTTAAGTAAAACGGGCCCCCGGGACCTTATAATTGACAGTCCGACGCGCAATGCATGTACCTGAACAAGTGCATTTATGGGTGTAACATTCGAGATCGTGGCCATTATCACACGTTACGTGTTTGCAATTGGATACGTCATCACATCTCTCCGCCGCTGCGCAAACTGAAAAAAAAGAATGTACTATAGAGTGATTTCGTTGACCTGTCCTGTGTTCAGAATGTAAAAGCGTTTCGCGAGCGCTTTGAGATGATTCCCCGCTTTGCACGCGCACATACGTGCAAAGCGAGGTATCATTTCGAAAGCGCTTCGCTAACGTTTTCACCCTGAACGCAGGGCTGGTACTGACCTTTGAGCCGAATTGTTGTAGCCTATTGTAGAAAAAATGGTTAAACGATCAATTTGAAAACGAATATGTGACCCATCACGCGAAAAAGGACCATGATGGAATAAGATAATTATTCACAAAAGAGATTTGATCCAGCATATGACAACCAGTGGTTGTATTTTGAAAATATTCATATTCGTTGGTAGAAAGGTAGACACAGTAGTTATGGAGAGATCAAAAAGTTCCACGCAGCCGTGCTGCATAACTAGGATCGACATATTTCCAACTTCTTAAATGGTCCCATTTCACCTGACAGATTACATATAGATTAAGGTATTTGACCTGTAATAGTTCCGCAGCATTTCAGAACGCACGATCTTTCACAATGTTAACCGAGGTTTCCTAATAAAATCATTAGGAAACCTCGGTAAACACTGTTACAATTTATGTTGTCCGAAATGTTGTGGAACTATTTTGGGTCCAAAACCTTAATTATACAATTAATCATGTCACAATGACCGAGAAACCAAAGCCTTCACAATTTCACAAATACGATTTGAATAAGCAGAAATGTGGCCGTATTTGTCCAACTCGGACGAATTTGGCAATCGGTTGATTTATTGAATGGGATTTTTACGCCGCTTTCAATTTTTTCAGTTTATATCGCGGCTAGAACACCTAACACTCGATTCCCGATATTTCTCTCACCCGACAGTACTACCATTACATCCTTTCCTAGTCTCCAGCTGCTATGTCATATAGGTCTACGATAAACCCATTGGTGAGATCTCTTTCATTTTGAACAATTTTAAACGAGATCAAAAATCGAAAAGTTCTAAAAAAAAAAAAAACCCTTACCAACGTAGACAGTTATAAGTGCCAAACAAAATACAACCTTCATGTTTTATCTCTATGAAAAACTTAACGTGTTCTAAACATAAGAACTGGTTCTCAGGCATTTTATCTATCTGACCCTTCCCCATACATCTATATTTTGAGCTTGTGCGTGACATTTCCAATAATTTGACATGTGCATGAAGGGCCAATTTTTACACTTTCATGTTTTACAAAATTTTGGACCTGTCCAAATTCAAAGGTTTTGCAGACGAAAATTTAAAGTAGGTTTAATTTGAAAAATAACCATTCAGTAGTGTAGAAACTAGTGTGGAAAAAGAAGAAATTGCTTGTCAGAAGCAATTTCCTCTTTTTTCACAATGTTTTCTCAATCATAAAATCACAGGCTCGTTAAAAGCAGGGATTAAACAGCAAAGGGCTAACTAACCTTGTCTGCTTCGTAGTATAATCCGATGTTTGTTTGATTTTCTAAAATCACATTTGGACCTTATCTTTCAACAAAGACCCTGGTGATGCAGATAAGTCTTTACTTGGCGCATATTTAAAATTGTTGGAATGTCACGCACAGGCTCATTTAATTTGACGTTCTGTCCATAAAGATTCATGCATTTTGATGATAAAACAATTTTTTCTCCCCACAGAAATATCATTTTTTTCTCCTCAAGCAAGCTCACAATTTTCGTTGAGCAAGATCAAAACTTTCTTCGGCAGCGAATATTTTATTTTCCATTTTTTGGAAGATCACATAATTTCTCAGCGACAGTTTTGAACTTTATCCTGCAGCGATATAAAAAAGAATCTCACTGAAAGATCAGAATTTGTATCCGCGTTGAGATAAAACTTTTTCTCCGAAGTAAGTTTTTTTCTGAGGCGAAATCGATTTTTTCCGTACGAAATTCTTCGGATTTTTTCACATAAAATGATAATTCTAATCAGAAACTAGATAAAATCTTCTATTGTAGCGAGATCAAACTTTTCTTCCGTCGCAAGTTCAAATATTTTTCTGCTACAAAATCATAAGAAAATTTCTGAAGCAAGATACGTTTTTTTCTTGTCATCGAGATCTAAATTTTTACTCGCAACAAGAGCAATTTCGAAATCAATCATAAGTACACGTATATGTGTAATTAAACAATTCTGGCCCAAAACCGCTCACCTGAATTTTATTGGTCCAGTGGAACTCATCCCAGTAACTTTTCTGGCAAAGTTTCATTCACATTTGCCAAATCATTGAAGAGGAGATTTTATTCCAAGAATTTAAAGTGAAAATAGACCCTGCCCACCTATTCATTACTAAAAAGACTCATAATTAGCACTTCCCCATCTTCACGAGTCAACAGGTATCGAATCGATAGCTTCTTCTCGAATATAAGTAAAACGTTCGTAACCCTTTGCTCGACAAGATGGCACTTCCCTTCCATGCCCTTATCTATGGACTAATCAAAATTTTGCAAGCAAATTTTGAAGATGGTCACCAAAAGAACATTCTGGCAAAGTTTAATTGGAATTGGCACTGTAGTTCAGGAGGTGATGTCGTTCAAAGATTGAGAGCTAAAATTAAGCCCAGTCCTGGCACACCCATATTTATGGGCCAATCAAAATTTCCCGAACAATTTTTAAAACTGGTCACCAAAGAAACATTCTGGTAAAGTTTCATCGAAATCGGCCTAGCTGCCTAGTTGTTTAGGAAGAGATATCGTTCAAAGATTTCGGGCTCAAAATGAGCTACGCCTTGCCACGCCTATATCTCTGGGTCAATAAAAATTTGTTAACAATTTTTTAAAAGGGTCAACCAAGGAACATTCTGGTAAAGTTTCATTGAAATCGGCATAGTGGTTCAGGATATATCGTTCAAGATTTCGGCTAAAAAATAAGCCTGCACTGCGACGCCCATATTTACTGGCCAATCAAAATTTTGCGAACAAATTTTGACAAGGGTCAAACAATGACTTTTTGGTAAAAGTCAATGAAATAGGCCTAGTAGTACAGGAGGAGACGTCGTTCAAAGATTTCGAGCTCAAAATAAGCCCCGCCCTGCCACGCCCGTATTATTGGTCCAATCAAATATCCTGAACAATCTTTAATAAGTGTCACCTAGGATATATTCTGGTAAAATTTCGTTGAAATCCGCCAAGTGGTTCAGGAGGTGATGTCGTTCAAAGATTGAGGGCTCAAAATAGGCCTCGCCCTGCCACGCCCATATTTATGGACCAATCAAAATTTCCCGAACAATTTTTAAAACTGGTCACCAAAGAAACATTCTGGTAAAGTTTCAGCGAAATCGGCCTAGCTGCCTAGTTGCTCAGGAAGAGATGTCGTTCAAAGATTTCGGGCTCAAAATGAGCTACGCCTTGCCACGCCCATTTCTCTGGGTCAATAAAAATTTGTAAACCCTTTTTTAAAGGGTCAACCAAGGAACATTCTGGTAAAGTTTCATTGAAATCGGCATAGTGGTTCAGGAGGTGATGTCGTTCAAAGATTTAGGGCTCAAAATAAGCCCTGCCCTGTCACGACCATTATTATGAACCAATCACGATTCCCCGAACATTTTTAATTGGTCACCGAAGAAACATTCGGCTTAAGTTTAATCGAAATCGGCCTAGTTGTATAGGAGGAGATGTCTTTCAAACATTTCGGGCTAAAAATAAGCTACGCCCTGCCATGCCCATATTTAGTGGCCAATCAAAATTTGTAAACAATTTTTGAAAAGGGTCAACCAAGGAACATTCTCGTTAAGTTTTTATTGAAACCGGCCCAGTGGTTCAGGAGGATATGTCGTTCAAAGATTTCAAAGTGAAAAAATGCCACGCCCATATTCATGGGCTAATCAGAACATTTTTTAAAGAAGGTCACCCAAGGAACATTCTGGAAAAGTTTCATTGAAACCGTCCCAGTGGTTATGAAGAAGAAGTAGTTTGTTGACGACGGACGACACATGATGGACCGTGCGGACTCGGGGTGATCCTAAAAGCTCCCCTTGAGCATGTTGTGCTCAGGTGAGCTAAAAATTCTTTGATGGCAAGATCGAATTTTCTTTGTAGTGTTAGTAAAGTGTTCGCTCTCATAGATAGATCACATCAAGGTCAAACTATTTCTCTGTTTCAAATTGTTTTTTTCGGAGGTAAATTTTCCTTTGAAGCGAGATAAAAAAAACCTCCGCAGTCAGATCAATCAATATATTTCGCCACAGCAAGATCCAAATGTTTCTCCGAAGCAAGATCTCGTTTTCTCTCTACAGTGAGATCAAAATTTTCCTTTCAGGAAAAAAAAAATTCACAGCTGTAGGATTAAACTTTTCCTCAGCAGCAAGACATTTTCTCTTGAGTACTTCAGTATATCTCTGCGAGGCAATGTCTTTTCATTCCTTAGCAAATTCAAAAATTGTCCCACATCGATATCAAAACTTTTCTCTGCATCTAGATAAAACTTTTCTCTGAGGGGTAATCCTTTTTTCCGTAGCAATTATTCCTCGTGTTTCTGCAATTTCAGTCGTATTTCCGATTCTTTCTTTTTTCTAAGTCTTTTTCTTTCAATCATGACAGATGACCAGCACAAAACGTTTTGCATAAATGATGTTCTATTTTTTTTTTTTTTTTTTTTTTTTACTTTTGCTTTTAGATCTTCAGATTTAAGCTCCCTTTAAACATCCAAGGAGGTATCAAGCTCAATCGAAAAGTGTAATGTTAAATTTATTGAATGTGAGTGAAATTTTGTATTTTCATAAGATTAAAATTTAGTCGACAAAACTCGTTCGAACGAACAGTCTTGAATTTGTGTTAGTTCTTGCGAGTCAAATTTGAGTTTTTTTCCTATTTTTGATGGGTGTCAGGCAGATTCAAGGGGTGGGGTCCGGATTCCCCCTGTCACTGTCCGATAAATCCGCCTATGACACGCATTCTGACTCACCAGGATAGATTGATGTTATTATGTTTGATTATTATTATTATTTTTATACATACGACAATTTTTCATGTTTCAGCATATTCTTTTTCACACCAAAGTTGTTTTGAAAAGCGCGGGGTCCCTGGGTCCCTTAACATTTACATCGACAAGAACATCGACGAATTGCATTTCAACGCGTCAGTGCAAGGCTATTATAAGTGCCTATAGATATAAAGGCACTTATAATAGTTTTGCTCTGACCCCCCCCCCCCCATACACCCCCCCCCCCCGATCTTGGAAATTAATCAGCCGACGTCAAAGTAGTAAGTAACTGTAGTGTCAGACTCCAAATGATGCACAAGACCATTGGTACGATCCACAGCGACGGCACACATATTCTTCGATTATGGGTGAATTATCGTAAACTTTTGTTGGATAAGCAGCTTGAGCCACGAAAAGGATGTTGTGGTAGTACTGGGTTATAAAAAAATGTGACCCGTCACGCGAAAAGGGAACATCTGGGTAGTGCGTAGAGTGTTGACACTAGTCAGACTGCGCTAATTGCGCAGACTGACTAGTGTCAACATTTTTCGGACTTTACTAATTTTCTGAATCTAGAATAATCAATTTACCTTCCCATAAAAGAATATTTGAAATGCGACCTCTGGTTGTCCTGTACTAGAATCAATTTATTTTTCAAATATTCATTGTACGGAGTACCCAGATGGTCCCTTTTCGCATGACGGGTCACAAATACAAGAAATCCAAGGTTAGGTGCTCCAGTTGACGTGGAATGACTGAAAAACTGTTAGAAGAGACGTTAAACCACACTCATCATATTCAAGCAAACAATATTATTTATTGACTGTTCATCGACCCAAGCCTAAGGCTAGAGTTTGGTTTTTTTTCCAGGGAGCAGAATTAGGAAGAACGATGTAAGTTAAAACTTGTTTACCATTCGACGTAGCCCGAAAATGGATTTAGATGATTGTATAACGTTGGAGGGTCTAAACCCTTATCTGGAGATCGTGTCCAAAGTATAACCGCATTAAGTTTTTTTTTTTTCCTTTCAGTATTTTATCTTATCATGATTTCAACCCAAAACGGACTCTTAAAAAAAAAAAAAAAAAAAAAAAAAAAAAAAAAAAAAAGCCGTAAAGTTACGCGAATCTGGACAATCTGCGAATGTGATGAATAGGTGTATGCCTATCTGCCCTTTAGTTCATGATGCAAGAAATTTTGCAAACGTTTGAAAATAGACCTGGCTTTGCACGTAACTATATGTGCAAATCGGGGAGCCATTTCTCAAGCGTTTCGCGAACCATTTTATCCCGATGGCAGGGCTGGTACATGTAAACCTTACTGAGGAAGTTGCAATTCACGGGCGTAATAGCCATTACTCATATTAAGCAAAAAGCGTAGTATAAATAAATCCTCTTTCGAGAATATCATTAATGAATGATCATAACACCGAGGATACAGCTTATTCAAGTTGTAGTTAGGATGTTTTGATTATTCACCAACGCTAATATCATAAAAGGGGGAGCGGACTGAGGGCATTCATCTTTTGCTCACAGTCCATATATCTCCTTTAACCTATATATTCTTTTGTGGTCGCCTTCTGAGAGCGTATACATTTCAAAGCCTAATTACGCCTTTGCAAACGGCTGACCAGGGTCGAGGGTCATGGGTTTCTCACACTAACATCTTAATTTTCTCTTTGTCTAAATGTAGTCGCAGCGAGTTCGTAGCGCTACGATCTCCTAATAACTGGGTCATGGATTTGATCCCAGACGGCGACATTCTGCACTCATCCCTTCTGACATTAGATAGTGTCTCTCAAATGACTAGGTTTAAAATAGTAGAACTACGGGGTAGGCAAGGACATAGCTCCCATTACGCTCATTACGCAAGTGCGTAAAAGAAATAAATCCTCTTCCGAAAACAATGAGGTTGATGAATGAATTATCATAATATCGAAACTACAGCTTATTTAAGCTGTAGTTACGATGTTTTGATTATTCACCAACGCGGAAATCATAACTGAGAGGAAAGCAGACGGAAAACATCCATCTTTTGTCACATTCCACATATATCGCGTTTATCCCATAGATACACTATTTGGTGGTGGCCTTCTGAGTGGGTATCAATTTCTTAATCCTAGTTACGCCTATGGAAGGATTTTAAAACGTTCTAACATCAATTTAACAAGGAGACTGGTGTATTTCACTGACATGCAGGCATAAAGATAAATAATTGGCTGTGTAATAGGACTAAAAAGAGGAAGTAACTGTTTTACCAGACTAAACACGTGACACAGGTAATTGTTTGAAGAAAAAAATTGTCACCTATATGACGAAAACCGAACTGTTAAACAATCGCCTGTGACATGTTCCGGCGTTTGGATAGTTAAATATGCAAGTAGATTACCTATGCAGGTCTGTGTCGGGTTTGCTCAAAGAAGGGAAACAAAAGATCGACTTACAATTTATGTATTCAAATTATAACGAAGGCCAGGGTTAGGTAAAATTACTTCCATTATATACCACCATCATTCTAGATCACAAAAGTAGTACGCGTCCTGTTTCGCTCTATTTGTCTTTGATCCTACATACCATTTAGATGTATAAAGCTCGTGGCTCTGACCAGTGAGCCATTAAATGACAACTTGATATTGTGACATGTTGTGCTGACTTACTTGGATAATTTTGGTAAGATTTCGATATTTCATGTATTGTCTTATACTGACTTGCAAAAGAAACGCACATACATGCGAATATGTATCATTTGTAAATATAATGTTTACTCATTTTTTTTACGAAAACATATCAGAAATCGTTTTAAATTCTTTAAAACCGATTTGTTCGCATAAATAACCAAACCTCGGACGCAATAGAATAGGGAGTGTTATTGGGTGAAGTAATTTAAGTAATTCTAAAACCTCGTATCTACAGCTTGATAAAAGCTGTAGTTAATAGTTTTAGAATAACAACGACGATATATTTTCTGAATACTGGAGCCTATTAGGTCGATTTTTACCCAAAAAGTTTCAATTAGCAAGCGAAAGAACGCCGGATTTATTAATTAATTTATGATATATATTCAAACAGAGTGATCTACTCTTAATTACAACAAAAACTAATGAAAACACTCTTAACTACAACAAAAACACATGAAAACATAATGACAAAACACGCATGTGCACGTGCAAGAGGGGCCGCGATAGTTTGCAAACAGATTGCACCGTTTTGCCATCCCGAACGCAAGGCTGATCTACCCGATATCATGAGGGCCTACCCGAGACTATCGCTAAGTCGCCAGGATTATCCGAGAGGCCATAGGTGAGAGTGATAGCCATTGTACTAGCATTGGTGTAAATAGTTTTAGGTACCAAGAAACCACAAACGAAACCAACCGTGACCATCAATTAAAGCCAAAGGATACCTGAAAAAAGTTGTAGAGAAAAGAAGCTTTTCAACAGGATTTTCAATTGCGCGCATCACATTTAAAGCGGTCATTTCACCAGGCCAATTTAACGAAATTCAACTCAGTTTGCAATTACTGAGAACGTCCACGCAAATAGTATAGTGCTTACAGAGCTTTGATTACTTATGCCGCGGTATCCGGCCTATCAAACGTTCATGACCGTTGAGAAATTGTACCTGGCCCCACCCCCGCAGGCTCTGCCAGTTGATGTTCTTCTTAAAAATAGCCCGAGGCAAGCGGATTAAAATTATTTAATGTCAAGCATGTTCGTTCGCAAGCGTTTTTTGTATCCTGAACACATGATTAAGAAGAATCTACATCTCCAATCAATGCTGAGGCTTTTGAACGTAAAAATGACTCATTCCGCGAAAAGTTATCGATTTCACTTCACTAGCTATGATTTATCCGATATTTGGTATATCCGGATACCGGTCAGTTTAATTGACAGTGGGGCCGTCTGCACGTGCGGAGACTGTTAGGTCGAGGCTGTTAAGACAGTAGCAGAGTAAGTTTGCAAGTCTTTTTATTGTACAAGCATCTCTCTTGATCGAAAATGTAGTTTCGTTTGGCTTAAATATGTGGTAAATCGAAAGGTTTTTTCTAGATCTAGCCGTTATTGGGACAGTGTTCCAGATTTTACCCTCGTCGGACATTCAAACGGGCGATATAAATTTACTTACGGTTCCGAGGAAAGGGAAGGGGTGCTTATTCTGTTGGATTACCGAAAGTCATCTACATAAAATGATTATCCGCTTTTTGTGTGTGTGATCACAATACACTGTTTAGTTTAAGTCTGTATATAGTGATAACCCGTTTTTGAATTTAATTTTTGACAATACACATATGAATTAAAAACTATCATTCAATCTTGATAATGATGCATGCATGAATCTTACTTTTAGTACTTTCTTTTATTAACCTTTTGTTTCTCAGTTCTTCTGAAAACCGCGCTAACATTTCCCAAAATGAACAGGCTAAGGCCCCTTCCCAATTTCTGAAAAATGGGCCCATAACTAGTTCCAACTTCCAATGAATACATTAACATACCCTTCTCTCTAGTGGTGGTAAAATAACAAGGGCATGTCTCCGATTATGCATTTTACGCAAGTGCATTAAAGAAATAATCCTCTGTTGAAAAATTTTCGTAGATGATTGATCAAAACACTTAACTACAGCTTATTCAAGCTGTAGTTACGATGTTTTGATTATTCAGCAACCCTCACATCATGAATAAGGAGACAGGGGCATTCATCTTTTTTCACAATCATCATATTGCCTTTATCCTATTTCTTTGGTTGTCACTTTCTGAGTGCATACAAATTTCAAAGTCTTAGATACTAGGTCTTTGAAATTTGTATGCACTCAGAAAGTGACAACCAAAGAAATAGGATAAAGGCAATATGATGGCCATATCTGATGTGTGAGCTAGGCCATCAGCATGTTAGAAAGAGGGGTACTTTAATGTTATATTTCAGCTACCTTTTCTCCACCCATTTGTTTCATATCAAGGCAAGGGCGTTACTCCCAATACGTAATTTACACAAGTGCATAAAAGAAATTATCCTTTGTAGAAAAATATCATGGTTGAATGATATTATCATGGAAACTTCCGCTTTTTCACGCTGTAGTTACGATGATTTGATTATTCACCAACGCTCAAATCATGGAAGGGAGTGGGCGGAGGGGATTCATCTTTGTCACAGGTCTCATAATATATTTTATTATATTATTATATTATATATAGTCCTATATATTTTTTGGTTGTCGCCTTCTGGGTGCATATAAATTTCAAAGTCCTAGATACGTATTTGCTAGGTATTACCAGAACCAAGATTTTGATGACTATAAAAGTTGCAGGGTATAGCCTGCTGAAATTTAGGAGATACAAAATGCATTAAAAGAACAGGGGTATATTGTTTTACTGTATATATATATTGTATATTGTTTAAAACTACTTTTTCAGGTCTACTGGGGTTTACACCATTGTTAAAGCTGAATGCATAAACTGTTCAAGAAAAGCAAGAGGACTAAAATGGCAGCATCAGCGTCTAATAACCTTAAGCTGGTCATCTTTCTCGGATCAACAAGGGATGGTCGACTTGGACAACGGGTGTGCAATTTTGTTCAGAGTTGGCTTCAAGACAATAGATCCAAATATGATGTCCATTTGTGTGGTAAGTAATCAGCGGGCTAGCTTGTTATAATTTTAATTTAGTGTCTATACCACTAGGCTGCTAAGGCAGTCTGCTAAAAATTTGGTACTAGAAAATGAAGTAATTCCCTGAAGGAGGAGTTCCTACATGCTGTATGGTTAACCTCTAGCTGCAATAACATATACTTAAGCTCTCTGTGGATTATATTAAGAGGGGGTTCAGGGGTCCTCCTGTCAGAATTGCACTCATATCAAAGTACTGAAAACCCTAGAATCCAAGGGTGTAGATAATCTTTCTTTTTGAAGATTAAATTCATTAATGAATCTACCTTCAAAGGGTACAGACAGGTGGTGTTGACTAAGATCAGACTTCACATAGGTGCAGGCTGATCTTTGTCCATACCTCCTGTCAAAACAGTAATATTCCGGGTTCATGGTGACAATGGTTAGTCATTGTATGAAAAAACATGAGCCAGAATCGTTGAAATGTACACAAAATAAGCATTTTGTTTGAAAAAGCAGGATAATGGTTAATTTTGAAGCCGGTGCTTCCTTAGCATCTATTTTACGACCAAGTGAGAAGATATATGAGGCTGTGTTTAATCTATCCTGGTTTATGACAGAAAATCACATGGTAGAAACTTTAAGATCTGATTTTTTTTTTTTTTTGAATGGGGTTTAACACAGCTTTAAACATTATTTAAGTCATATCAAGGGGGCTGGAGCACCTAACAATGGATTCCTGGTATTCGTCATACCAGTTCTTCCATTACATCCTTTCCCAGCCTCCAGCTGCTAATTCCACATGGGCCTACAATATTTACCCATTGTTGTCAGGGATCAAACCTGGCACCATGACCTCTAGACTGACTGGGTAACAACTGTGCTTGGATGGCAGCTAAATAAAAGACTTAATTTTATTTCAGATCCATTGGAGATGGACTTGCCACTTTTAAAGAAACCAATTCATTTCTACGGGCCGAAAGAGCAAGAAACTATCCCAGAGATTCTTTCAATGGTATGAACTTTAATACTGTGTCCCATTAATTTTTTGGTAGTTCTGTCCTTTAAAATCTTTGAATTCTGTTTGACTGAACAATTTTTTAGCTCCATTGGCTGAAGCCCACTGAGGATATTGTCATGGCGTTGTGTCCATCGTGCGTCCGTCCGTATGCGCTCCTGTGTGTAAAATTTTTCTTTAAAAATCTTCTCCTCAGAAACTACTGGATGAATTTCAACCAAATTTCACAGTAATGATCCTTGGGTGACCCTCTTTCAAAGTTGCTCAAGAATTTTGATCCAATGAAAAACATGGATTAAATGGGCATGGCTAATTTCCAAATATGGTAAAAAGTAAGTTTTCTCAGATTCTAATTTATGGATATTAATTGAATTTAACATGAATGATCCTTAGGTGACCCTTTATCAGTTTTCCAAAATTATTGTGATCGGATGAAAAATATGTATATTATGGGCGGAGGTCATTTCTCTATATGTTATAAACTGGAAACTTTCAAAATCATTTTCTCAGATTCTAATTGATGGATACCAATTGAATTTTACATGAATGATTCTTGGGTTACCCTTTATCAGTCTACCAAAAATTATTTTGAGCGGATAAAAAATGTGTATTTTATTGGCGGAGGTCATTTCTCAAAATGTTATATAGTGGAAAGTTTTAAAATCATTGTCTCAGAATGTAATTGATGGATATCAATCAAACTTCATTGGTATGATTCTTGGGTGACCGTTTATCATGCAGCCAAAAATTATTGTCATTGGATGAAAAATGTGTCTTTTATGGGCGGAGGTCATTTCTCTATATGCTATATAGTGGAAACTTTGAAGATTTTCCACATCAGTAGAACCAAAAAAATATCTTAAAATCTAGTCAAAACTTTGATTTGCTATTACAAGAATTTCAAGCCTGTGGAGCAACTCAAGCCATTCATGGCTTTCTAGTTTCAAACCTCCATGAAAACAATTTTGAATTCTTTGATATTTTTAAGCCATTGTACAAAGTAACAGTACTTCCAAAAGAAATCTGTGTGATAATAATAGAAATTTTACTTTTAAGCTTGAAAACATTGATTGATGAAATTTTTAATTCATGAAGGTATGAAACTAAATACTTAATCACATTAATCTGCTATGAGAACTCAGGCAAAATAATTCTGAATTTAGTTTCATACCACAATGAATTAGAAAATCTCTCATACAAATCCAAAATTCTACAGACATGAAAACTCTGGCCCAAGTTTTTCCAAAATTAATGGAATTGAAAGCAGGGAATGTAAGCTAATATTAGACTGTACAGATTGTACTACATGGAGAATCCACTGACTCAAGTTTTTCCAAAATTAATGGAATTGAAAGCAGGGAATGTAAGCTAAAAATCAGTCTGCACATCCTAAATCAGTCTGCACAGGATGTGCAGACTGATTTTAGGCTATACTGTCTGCCAAAACCTTGTACATGTTTATGTCATTAACAGCAAAAGGGATAAGATGCTGTAGATGGTGTAACATTGTGAGAATTTGACAAGAAAATGACATAAAGAATAGTAAACATTGTAAGGAGATATTAAAAGTGTCATCTTAGTGCCATCTATGTTACTCTCGAAATATTGCAGCTTCTCTTTTTTGAGAATATGCTATCTTATACTACCAAAATTGAATGACCATATAAAATCAACAAAATAGAAAATAGAAAATACAAAATAGGCTTATCCCCATCAAACTGCTGCATCATAATACCACAAATCAATGGCCTAGTGCATAACAGTTGTAACTGCCTATATGTTTATAGGCAGGTACTACTGTTTTTTGCACTGAGCCATCAAAATATAATGTACAATCATTATCAAGTATGCCCATAGCAAACAGCAAGCATTATAACGGTACAAGGTATTTAAATTTTCTATAAATAAAACCTGTTTTGAAATAAAAATTTGCGATGTGTCTCTCCTCATTGGGCGATATATATTGCACATAAAGAGAAATAATTCGTCGGCATATATTGCACCTAAAGAGAAATGTCTCGTATGCTAAATGGTCATTCAGCAAAATGGACTTTCCACAAAATGGTCTTTCGGCAAAGCGGTTTTCGATGGAATGTTGTGCACCCTTGATAACCATATCTGTGTCCACAATTCCCCTAGGTCTGGTAAACCAGTTTGACCCTTATATCCATGCTTGTCAACCATTTTATCTGTTTTTCAGACTAACAAAAAGATCAAAGAAGCTGACGCCTTCCTTCTCATTTCTTGTGAATATAATCACTGTATACCACCAGCGCTTGCCAATATATTTGATCATTTTCCTGGTAGTAGCTTTTCGTGGAGACCAAGTGGCCTTATCACATATTCACCTGGTATGTAGATAGATAATTTTGTCATTTACCATTATCAAATGGTTATCGGGAGTATATATAGGTTTATATCAAATGTATATCAAGCAACTAGCATTATTTTATTTGATCATTTCCCAGGCAGTAGCTTTTCGAGGAGAGATATTGGCTTTATACATGCATAACTCTTGGATTAAGACAAGTGTTTATTTAATCTTATCATTCCGAATTAATTCCTTTATCAAAATGGCACTAACATCAAAGTACTGAAAGCACTAGAATTGGGGTATAGGGCAATCTTTCCTTTAAAATTGATTCATAAACAATTCAGCCTTTAACCCTTTGCTGTTTAATCCCTGCTTTTTACGTGCCTGTGATTTTATGATTGAGAAAACATTGTGAAAAAAGAAGAAATTGCTTCTCACAAGCAATTTCTTCTTTTTCCACATTATTTTCTTCCCTACTGAATGGTTATTTTTCAAATTAAATCCACTTTAAATTTTCGTCTGCAAAACCTTTGAATTTGGACAGGTCCAAAATTTTGTAAAACAGGAAAGTGTTAACTGGGACAACAGGTAGTGCATACAAAGATCAGACAGAACATAAAAAATCTTGTACATATAATGCCCCTTATTAAGCAATGCATGTAGTTTTCTTGTTTCAATAAATTTTGTTTACGGGTTAACTGTTTAAAAGAATAATTTTCATTTCCTTTATCAAACCATATTGTAGGTATCTATGGAGGCATGCGAGCAGCCATGCAGTTACGCGCCTTGACTGGGGAACTAGGTTGTATCAGCGTATCAAATATATTCGGAATTCCTAAGGTTCATGAGGCACTGACAGAAGAGGGACAGCCAAAGGAGACAGATGAAGGAAAACATATGAACTCTGGTATGTATAGTGGTTGGTTTGTATTAGATTTATTAGTTCTTCAATAGATTTTCAGTTATATGGCCATTCCAACTACCCATGGCTTCTTCTTGTTTTTCACACTAGTAAAACCATAAAATTTCATCATATTGATCATATCTGTGAAGTTTGAATGAAAATGCAATGAACTTACAGAGCCCTTGACAAACAAGCTACAGACAGAAATACTAACATTTTCATCAAAAGGGCAATAACTCTGTCAAAAAGTCAATGTTGGGTAACCAAAATTGACTTGTATGATATGCACATCTCTGCTTGATACTTCTCATCTGTGAAGTTTGAGAAATCTGTCCATAAGTTAACAAGAAATTGAGCTACAGACTGATGGACTGACTGACGGAGAAGCGGATGTTCATATACAGCCCTAACATTGTTTTGGAGAGGGGGGGGGGCGGGGGGGGGGGGGGGGGGGTTAAAGCTTGCTGGAGATACTGTACATGGGATAAGACAAGTTGACAAACTTTATCAAAAGTTTTAGCAATAAACCAAACATACTTACTGGACCAACACACTAGTATTAGAAGGATATAGCTGCAATTCCACTATCAGAGAATCTAGATTTGAAAGTTTGATAAAAAAAAAAAGGATCTAAATTGTGCAGATGAGGTTTCTTTCTGGGTTTACAGCTGAGCGTAAAATCCAAAAACATTTACTTTCGATAAACTCAACCCTATACTTATTGTTCATGGAATAAATACTGTTGTACACATAGCTTTTGCAGATAGTCGGATTAAGATCAGACAGAACAGATTGATGGCTCAGCACAAAACAGTTGTAACTGCCTATAAACATATAGGCAGTTACAACTGTTTCAAGCTGAGCCATTGAGATGTGCAATCTAATCTTAACCTACACTGCCTGCTTTAAGAAATTTAATTCATTGTGGGGGAATCTTGAGCTTGATTGGTTGAAGGGCCTGAAAAATTGGCAATTTATTTGAAACAAAATTTAAATTCAGTAGGATAGATATTTAAACTTTTTATACCCCCCACCTACGAAGTAGAGGGGGGTATATTGGTTTCACCAATAGCCCCTAAATTTTGGCTGGGCCCCCAGATTTTTGGAAAAATCGTTTTGCCTCTAATGTTAAACATTGACTTTTTGAAGCCTGGTTACAATTGTTAGTCATTTTCCCTGTTTTGTTTCTGGACTCTAACTCAAGAACCAAGCCACCTAGAATCATGAAACTTCATACAAATGCTGCTTATGGCCAGAGGAAGTGCCCTATTGTTTTTGGTTCACATGGGGATAAGGTCAAGGTCACAGTCAGCCTTTATTCAATGTACAAAGCGCGGGTTGGGGGTATTAGTCTGCTTTGTGACAGCTCTAGTTCATTTTGTTGTATTATTCCAGGCCTTGACAGATTAATCAAACAGCTGGAATGGCACGCCCTTGCCATGAAAGAAATGAGAGATAAAAATGGTGTACCACAATAGACTGGAATCCTTAACAAACTCTTAAAACTTCATGTGGGTAGAAAAATCCTCTAAAATATTTATGAAGGATGTGAAAATGGTATACATCAAGTGACTAGAATTCTGGACAAACTCTTCAATCTTCATTTTGGATACTAATGGTGTACCAAAGTAGACTAGAATCCCCCAACAACCCCTGAAATCTCTGAAGGATGAAAATGATATATCCAAAAACACTAGAACCGTGTAGGTTGTAGAGAACTTTTAACAAATGATATATGTGCAATTCGAGAGATCAATTGATATTCCCTAAATTTTGTAAATTTGTCACATATATGTATCACGTATCTGTATCAAAATGGCAAATTTCAAAGACGTAGTTTGTCGACCCCGGAATTTTTATATATTTTTAATTGAATTTTTCTTGTATGGAGAGTAGAATTATATCATAGTCATTTTGATTGCTTAATAGATTAAAGGTAATAACAAATCTTATAAATATTCATGGAAACGATGTTTCATTAGCAAAATATCCCAGGTGTAATAAGTGGAGAGTAATGCAATGCTTTGCACCTAGGGCCCAGTTAACTGGACATCTTACGATGATTTTTTTGCACGTCTAAAATTAAAGTTGTTTCTACAGTAGTAATTGAAAATGGAATTCTGCCAAGCATCATCTCATTGGAATCGTCTTCTGAGATAATGCAAGGTAGAATCTAACAACGAATGGAATCACCAGGTACAATTTGTGATTTTGATTTTTGATAATTTTTTTTGTAAGAAGTTCAGTAAAAAAGGACCACTGGGCCTGAGGATGTGTTTTAAAGTGCCATAGTTCAAATAATTAAACTTTTATTATAGATTGACAAACCCTGTCAATACACAAACCATGCCATTTTAAAGAATTAATTATGACATAAATGCTGTGCAGTATTTGCATATCTTGCCAGTGCTTTTATTTTCCATAATAGCATTATGATAACATTGATGAAATGTACAAATTCTCTACTTTCCAAATACTATGTTAAATTAAGCCAGTGCATAATAGTTCTGAAACGTTTCCGAAATCATGAACTTTAACAGTGCTAACCTAGGTTTCCTAATGATTTTTCATTAGGAAACCTCGGTTAACATTGTTAAAGAACATGTCCAAAATGTTGTGGAACTATTACGGGTCCACTACCTTAAGATATTTCCCTTGGTATGAAACTTGGTATGATTGTTCACTATCACAAGAGCAATCCATTCTTTTACAGATGATAACTAAAAACATGATCTTTGTAGGAATTATGCCCCCTTTTCATCATAGAATTTTTTCACTATCCAGTACCTGCTTCCAAAGTAAGAAACAAAGCAAGGCTGAAAATAAACCGAACCAGGCTGAGGTCTAAGCCAAGGGCTGTGGTCAAATCCACAGGCAACAGAAATATTGAAATTTAGGTTTACAGGACAGTTGCTCTTACCACTGAGCAAAAGATCTTCCCTGACTCATGTGCCAAGCATTGTATTTAAACCTTTCTAAGGATATGAATGTAAGGTAAGGCATTGTAATATCTGTTTGATCAAATTGTGAATGGTTTGAAAAAAGATGGGCGCAAAAACTTTTTGTTCTTCTTAAAACTTTATTCTCTTCAGACATTTATACACTAACAATGAAATGGAGCAACTTTACAACTGCATTTAACATAACAGAAGAATAACACTTGAGCCTGTGTGTGACATTTACAACTATATTATGCGTGAATGAGGGATTGCCATAATGCAACCTAGAAACAGTAAAAAATTGGCTGACTGCAAATGAAGGGGCCGTGTCCGTTATTTATCTAGAGGGTGCCTAGTGAAGACTGGTCCGACTGTGTGAATGCACAGACTGACCAGAGTCTTTACTTTGCACTCAAATAAAACTGTTGTAAATGTCATGCACTAGCTCACTTTACTTTCTCTTAAAGGAAAGGTTTTTTTCCAAACATCATATCATACACTTATCTTAAATGCAATATATAACACTCTTATATGAGATCTGTATCAAATCTTAAATTATTTTCAAAGAATTTTTTTTATCTATTTTGTCTTTTATGTGTTGTAGCAGGTTATATAAAATAAAATATAATAGTACAACTAAAAAGACTTGTGCTGTTACTTTATATCAACTCATCCCTAGGTCCTTGTTGGTTTGGTTTGTTTGTTTGAGTGGGGTTTTATGTCGCTTTAGCATTTTTGTAGTCATATCATGTCAGCTGAGGACACCTAACAATTGATTCCTATATTTTCCTTTTCAGTATCACTTTTAATCCATTCCTAGCATCCAGCTGCTATCCAAAATCGGTCTATGATTATCAACCCATTGGTGGGAGACAATAGTTTGAAACAATGAGTGAGCCGCCATCATAGCGCAGTTGGTAGCACATCGAACTGTCAATCTAGAGGTCCTTGTTTCGATACCAGATGGCAGCACTCATTCTTTCCGACTATTTGTCTCTCACCAATGGGTTGATAATTGTATACCTATACGAGATAGCAGCTGGAGGCTAGGAAAGGATGTGGTGGTTGTACTGGTGAGAGAAATAACAGGAAACTATTGCTAGTTGCTCCAGCCGCCACGATATAACTGAAAAAATGTTGAAACTGCGTAAAACTCCAATCAATCAATGAAACAATGAGTGCAGCCCTCGGAATAAAACCCCAGATCTTTTAAATGATAGTCCAACCTACTACCACTGCTATGATCATGGCCCAGCAAGGCCTTTGTTTGTGTGCTGAGCCCGGGCAAAGTAAAAGTAAAAATATAAAGCACCTTCTATATTTCTTGCAGATTTCTACACTCCAAATAGAAATCCACTGGAATATTGCAGCAAATTTGAGTAAAATTGGAAAATAACTAAACCGAGAAAGTTCCTATCAGCTATCTCTGACTTTGCCAAATTTATTTCTCCACTGTCTGACGGCCTTTTTAACTGGTTCTACGATAGCGTCTGGATTTAAATATAACATGTGTCTATCACCACCATTCACCACTATATGCTGAGAATTGGGATAAATGTTGGTTATCAAATTCTGCTCTGATTTAGCCCAGGCCTGAAAAGAGAAAATATGAACCTTTTAGAATATATGTAACCCATCACACGAAAAGGGACAATCTGGGAACTCTGTACAATAAATATTTGAAAAAGAGATTGGGTTCAGCATAAATCAACCAGAGGTCGCATTTCAAAAATTCTTTCACTGGAAGGTAGAATATTCATTCTAGGGTCGACACTTTACGCACTACCCAGATGGTCCCTTTTCCTGTGATGGATCACATATAGTCCAACTTGCTTGAGCAACCACATCTATTTAGCAACTATTTTTGTTCAGCCACTGTTTTCAAAATTCCCTTCCTTAAATCAAAATATCTTAAAATGCAGATAATTATTGGTCTAAAAATTATTGCAAATGAATCCTATGCTGTTAAAACTCATAAGAATCGTCTCAGTGAGACAATTTCATGAAGTTTTAACAAAAAAATTAATGAGCAATCAGCAAAAATTTTGAATTTGTTAAAAGGGATAATTTATGACATTGCTTACAAAAAATACAAATCTCTATCAGTCCACTTATTTAATCATTCTAAAACCATGTAACTGTTCAGTATCATGATATTTTATTTATACCAGTATTTTCTTTAAAACATGCAAGCTTTGCAAGCCAACAGTCCTGGATCAACTTTGTTCCATATGAGAGGATTGGAATGCAAAGATTTGAAACCTTCTGCTTTTTATCAAACTTTCATTTATTTACTGTAGAAAAGTACAAATACATACAAATACTTTATATGGATATAAAAAGTTTTACCTAATATTCATAGCCTTCTTCTTAAAAGTTTATTGAAGAAATAAAAGACAATGTAATTATTTTATATAATCTGTAATTCCTCTATTAAAAGCACCCTCCCTCTAAAAAACACCCTTACATTTTTACTAAAAAACCCACTTCAGTTGATTTCAAATGCCTAAACTTTAAGAACTTGTAGCAACTTTTTCTAATTTGAGGTTGAATTCCTCTAACCAATCATTTATATGATTGTTGAGGTGAATATTGTTTAGATGATATTCACCTCAAACTTAAAGCAAAAGGGACTAAATAATATCAATTTTATGATCTTTTATGATCTTTTTAAATAGAAAATGGAAACAAATAAAAGCTCCCTGTTATGTGTAGCTACTGAGAGCGTTTATAAGGAAAAATATGGTAAGAAACATAAACATTAAAAATGCATTAAGAGGTCAATATCCCTAAAAATTTGTAAAGGTTTCAGAAATATAACCTTGAAAATGACCTTGATATAAGCAGTTGCACATTTCTGAATCTGAAATTTAACTGTGCTTTCAGAATCTAGTCCATAAGACTATTTGTTATCATGCTGTTCTACTGTATAATTTCATTTGAACATGGCACTGACTTTCTACTTCATACCTTATTTAACGGCCCTGGCATTTGTTCATCATAATAATTTCCTGTAATAACTGTCACAGATATGTTTTCTGGTATAGACCGTATCATTCTGGCTGTTCTGTAAACATAATATTTTGAAATAGAAAGAACAATCTGTTCATGTATTCCTGCACAATCATGTTTTTCAAACAATCTGGAAAACCTTTTTTGGAAACCATTGTGGAATATAAAAAATTGCATTTATCAAACAATTTCCTAAATTTGCAAAATGTCTTTTATCCAGAAAACATTTCAATATTTCATCTATCTGAAAATTTTGTTCACAATTTCTTTGACTTTATCTAACCCCCATCCATAAAGTAGAAGGGGGTACATTGTCTTTTCCCTATCTATCTGTCTGTCATTTCATAGACCTTTTGTGTGTCAGACTCTTTCTCAAGAACAAAGTTAACTAGATACATGAAACTTTATGCAATTGCTGCCCATGACCCAAAGGAAATGAGCTATTGTATTTGGGTCACAAAGGTCAAAGGTCAAAATAGCAAATGAACTCTAAAAATCATTTACAAAACTGGGACAAAACGCTAGTGGGGTTATTAGTCTGTGTAGCAACAGATGTAGTAACTTCAAAATTCCCAAAATTTAATTTTGATGACATTCATTAAATATAAAACAAGCAAATTCGTTGAATTGATATCCCCCGCCGAACATATTTTCATTGTAAATGGAGTTAATATCAAACTAAGGTACAGGTTATCTTTTATCTACATCAACCAATAGTTTTCAAGAAATAGCTCAGAAACGAATATCACTCTGTATGTATATGGCTTAAACAGTCAGGGGCAGTAACTCTAAATTCCACGATCAAACCAGGTAAACCTGGCGATATAGCCATGTCCTCTTTGTAGTGAAGCTGTGTGCTAAGTTTCATTAAAATCCAGTCTACAGTTTTCAAGAAATAGCGCAGAAACGAATATCACTCTGTATGTATATGGCTTAAACAGTCAGGGGCAGTAGCTCTAAATTCGACGATCAAACTGGGTAACCCCGACGATATGCGCATGTCCTCATCATAGTGAAGCTGTGTGCCAAGTTTCATTAAAATCCAGTCTACAGTTTTCAAGATATAGCGCAGAAACGAATATCACTCTGTATGGATAAGGCCTAAACAGTCAGGGGCAGTAACTCTAAATTAGGCGATCGAACTGGGTAACCCCGACGATATGCGCATGTCCTCATTGTAGTGAAGCTGTGTGCCAAGTTTCATTGAAATCTGGTCTACAGTTTTCAAGAAATAGTGCGGAAACGAATATCACTCTGTATGTATATGGCCTAAACAGTCAGGGGCATTAACTCTAAATTAGGCGATCGAACCAGGTAACCCTGACGATATGCGCATGTCCTCTTTGTAGTGAAGCTGTGTGCCAAGTTTCATTAAAATCCAGTCTACAGTTTTGAAGAAATAGCGCGGAAACGAATATCACTATGTATGTAAATGGCCTAAACAGTCAGGGGCATTAACTCTAAATAAGACGGTCGAACCGGGTAACCCCGAAGATATGCGCATGTCCACATTGTAGTGAAGCTGTGTGCCATGTTTCATTGAAATCCGGTCTACAGTTTTCAAGAAATAGTGCGGAAACGATTATCACTCTGTATGTATATGGCTTAAACAGTCAGGGGCAGTAACTCTAAATTTGGCGATCGAACCAGGTAACCCTGACGATATGCACATGTCCTCTTTGTAGTGAAGCTGTGTGCCAAGTTTCATTAAAATCCAGTCTACAGTTTTCAAGAAATAGCGCGGAATTGAATATCACTATGTATGTATATGGCTTAAACAGTCAGGGGCATTAACTCTAAATTAGACGGTCGAACCGGGTAACCCCGACGATATGCGCATGTCCTCATTGTAGTGAAGCTGTGTGCCAAGTTTCATTGAAATCCGGTCTATAGTTTTGAAGAAATAGCGGGGAAACGAATGTCGGAGGGACGGACGGACGGAAGGGTGGACATGGCAAAAACAATATCCCCCTGATGATTTCATCGGCGGGGGATAATAAAGACAAAGATAACAAGATGTGTTTGTGAAACACAATTGCCCCTGTAACAGCATTTTTTTTCAAAATGTTGACCTTGACAGATGACCTCAAACCTTTTTACATGAACTTGACCTTGATACCTAAAATTTCACATCACTGAGATCTTTATCATGCAAATTATAAGAAAGGTTTCTAAATAGACTTGAATGAACTGAACAAGTTTAAGTTTTAACCTTATCATGATCTCGACTTTGAAATCAGCAGATGAATTTCATTGAGATCTATCATCATGCTAAATGTTAGACTTGTATCTTCAATAGGCTTGAAAACATTGAAGAGAGATATTTCCCTCTTAAATATTCTATTTCTCTCAGATTAGTTACTTTATTCTATATTGTACTTTCGAATACACAACAGAATAACAGAAAATAGGAAGGAAAATAACTCTGTTAGTATATGTACCTGAATTGTGAAAATGTCTCATTTATAAAATAATGTTCATCCACCACAGTGCTTAAATGTCTTGGTTGACACATCAAATATTTCTGAAAAAAACAACAACATGAAATGAGATTGATTTGGGAAAATATAAAATTCCTTTATGATAGAATATATCTTTAATGCAATGTCCTTATTTAAAACCCATGAATAATATTGTGAGCCTATGATTGACATTTCCAACAATTTCACATGTACTCAAGCTGAAACCACTGACCAGTCTAGTCAACTGCATCATACAAGAAGAATTTTCACTGAAAGCTCAAAGATAAAACAAGACTCTGGTCGGACTGGGCAAATGCCCAGGCTGGCTAGAAGCTTTGCTTTGTGCATACATGAATTGTTGGAAATGTCATACACAGGCTCATTGTCACTTTTTCACGACATAAAGGGAACAAGAATAATATTGCTTTATTTGAATTATGCAGCTAAAAGATCTAAAGCATATCATGTAGAATTGCAGTAAGCTTTTAACCCCTGAAACTATGTTAAGGGAGTATATAGGAGTCAGCTTGTCATATCATCTGTTCATATTTCTTGTCATCAATTTGCAGCAGCCACCAAATTGGAGGGATTTGTTTTAAACTTCACAAAGACACTTGGTATCATTTTGAGATGTGCATATCCTATTTTGTTTACAGTCCATTGACTTTTGAAAGAGTTACGGCGCTTTGGTGAAAAAATCTTGTCCTCTTAATTTCTCAGTAACTTAAGTAAGGATTTGAATTAAATTCACGAAAGGTCTCTGAATCAATCAGATAGGTGCATATCCTGATTTTATTATGGTCAAAAGTTTGACTTTACAATTACACTCGGTATCTTTCAAAGATGTGCAATCATTATTTTGGTTATGGTCCATTGACCTTTGACAGAATTAAGATTCTTTGATGAAAAATTTTCCATTTGAAGTTCCAACTAATGTCTGGAAAATCATTGGTCTTCCTTCTCGGATATTAATTCTTCACAACAGCACTAGCAACTGAAAATTCTTCATTGATACAATGTTTCTTAGCTAAGATTACTTTTATTAGCGCGGCTGTTTTCAGAGAAAACCCGAGGTATTGCTATAGCCTTTCATGACGTCGCTGTTGTCATCGTCGTGCGAAAACATTGACATTTTGTGATATTTCTGGTTACTAAGGCTCTGCCCTTCCAGGGGAAAAATCGTGGATTATACGCCTATCGCAACCACGCTTCAATAATAAAGGCCTTATAAGTTCATCATTTCATTATTCTAAAAGCAACCAACCTGCCTAGTCACTGTCTCTTCAGCCATAGATTTAGACATGTACATGGGATGTTGTAACAAGCCTAACATTATCGCAAACCGTGTTACACCTATTGCTGCACCTAGCTGTATAGTTTGGTAGGAGGGAACCAAATGGCCAAACCAATTCTGTATCCAAATACCTTCATCTTGTTTGAATAAATCTTCCGTTAATGGGTTGATTAGAATTAGGTTGGAAACTTCACTGTAAATTGATAAAACAAACAGAGTTTAGTATAACTACTGCATACACCCTTTTATAGATTTTTGGTTTTATTTTAAAGCAAAGTAATTTTGTAAAATTAGTGATTTTTATGTGGATAAATGTGTTGGGTAAAAACAAGAGCACTGCACGTAACAAACTTGGTTGCTGGATAATGCAACTAGAAAGCCATGAATGGCTTGAGTCGCTCCACAGGCTTGAAATTCTTGTAAAAGCAAATAAATGTTTTGACTAGATTTTTAGATATTTGGGGTTCTACTGATGTTGAAAATGATTTTCAAAGTTTCAACTATATAACAGATAGAGAAATGTCCTCTGCTATAAAAAGACATATTTTTCATCAAAACAAAATAATTTTTGACTGCATGATAATGGGTCACCCAAAGATCATACCAAAAATGTTTGATTGATATCCATCATTTACATTCTGAGAAAATGTTTTTCATAGTTTCCACTATTTAACATATTGAGAATTGACCTCCACCCATAAAATGTATATTTTTCATCCAATCAAAATAATTTTTGGTGCACTGATAAAGGGTAACTCTAGTATCATTCCAGTGAAATTTAATTGATATCCAAAAATCAAATTCTGAGAAAATGATTTTCAAAGTTTCCACTATATAACTTGCAGAGAAATGACCTCCGCCCACAAAATACATATTTTTCATCCAATCACAATGATTTTTTGTAAACTGATAAAGGGTCACTCAAGGATCATTCAAGTGAAATTTGGTTGATATCCATCAGTTACATCCTGAGAAAATGATTTTCAAAGTTTCCACTATATAACATATAGAGAAATGACCTCCGCCCACAAAATACATATTTTTCATCTAATCACAATGATTTTTTGTAGACTGATAAAGGGTCACTCAAGGATCATTCAAGTAAAATTTGGTTGATATCCATCAGTTAGATTAAGAGAAAATGATTTTCAAAGTTTCCACTATATAACATATAGAGAAATGACCTCCGCCCATAAAATGCATATTTTCCATCCGATCAAAATGATTTTTTGTAGACTGATAAAGGGTCACCCAAGGATTATTCATGTAAAATTTAATTGGTATCCATTGATTAGAATCTGAGAAAACTCACTTTTTACCATATTTGGAATTAAGCCACGCCCATTAAATCCATGTTTTTCATTGGATCAAAATTTCTTGAACAACTTTGAAAGAGGGTCACCCAAGGATCATTCCTGTGAAGTTTGGTTGAAATCCATCCAGTAGTTTCTGAGGAGAAGATTTTTAAAGAAAAGTTTACGACCGGACGCACACACGCACGGACGGACGGACGCACGACGGACACAACGCCATGACAATAGCCCCAGTGGCTTTCAGCCAGTGGAGCTAAAAAGTCTAGGTAAAAATAGGGGCATAATTGTAACAAAAATGCTTCTAAAGTTACTCCCTTTGAAAGTCTGTAAGGCTCCTGTAATGGTGAACACACATGCAAAGATGCAAGTACATGTAGATATCTTCAATGACAACAGAGTAAAGTTTGACCTGACAATGCCTATAATACAACAACGCAACAAGGCCAATATGATGATAATGTTTGAAACATTTTGTTTAAAATCAACATTAAATAGGCATTAAATAGGCAAGCTGTAACATTTACATTCTATTATAACAGCATAAGTAATATATTTGAAAATTGGACAAAATAACTACCATTTAAGGTATAACAAAAGTTATAAGAACACTTTAACACTGTCTAACCTCCTTATACGAGTGCCCATCAATTATGTGCATGTAAATCTGAGTAAAATTGGCCCCCTAATTCTGCCCCTTTTAGGATAAAGGGTTTTTGGTTGATGACTACTCATAATTATCTTGTGAATACCTACCCATCAAACATGTGTGTATAAAACTGGGCCACCAAAGCCCCTAATTCTGCCCCTACTAGGATAAAGGGTTTTGGCTGATCACTGCTGACAGTTATGAGTTGATGCAAATCAGCCACCATCCTGAAATATATTAGTTCTACCAATTACAAAATCTTAGACTTTTCCTACACGCATTTGAGAATTAATCTATTTCAAGTATTTTTACATGTATTGCTTAGTTTCTTATTCAATGAAAAGAATGAGCCTTTGTGTGACATTTCAAAATTGACATCAGTGTGAGATGCAAACATTAAGCAGCATAGATATACTTAGAGTAATTAGAGGCCTTCTTGGTTGTCTACAGATACTTTGAGACCTTTTTTATCTAAAAATTGCATAGTGAAGACTCTGGTCAGAGACTGGCCAGAGTCTTTGCCTAGTGCATTTTTGAAATTGTTGGAAATGTCACGCTCAGGCTCAAATGTTATCCTGCCTTTCTGAAAAAAGCTTCCCTTGATTTTAGGCAAAAGTCATCAACGATATCCTTGTCAGACACATGTGTATGATCATACTCTATGACGTCATAACAACACAAACTTTTATGCTATATGTGATCTGGGCTTTCCCAAATATCAGTTTTTTACATACACAAATAATTTATTAATGAAAAAAGAATCTAATACTTGATTTTGTACAAGACAAGTTGATCTTAATCACATCTAGAATAGAGATGTCACAAAGGCTTGCTTAATAACATTTCTATTCCTAAATCTTCTTTAAATTAGCTTGTCTAAAATAAACAAGAGATAATTGTAAAACATTTTTACATTTCTAGCTTGCATACTTTTTGAGAAATGCTCTGGACAAGAAAGTTCTATGGACCCATCGTCAAGCACAAAGCAATATACCCCCTTTTCTTCAAAGGGGGGCATAAATATCAAGATAGATCCTCTATATCTATAGGTTACACGTATTTTACATAAATTTGACTACCTGTCACACCAAAAGGGGACCATCTTGAAACTATGTTAAATCAATATTTTGAGAAAGGATTGGGTCCAGAATTAGTAAACCAGCAAGCACATTTAGGAAATAATTACCGGTACATAGTAAGTTGCATAGCCATTTTAGCTTGCAAAAAGTTTCAGCCCTGTTCAGTCTGAACAGATTGCATTCTAAACAGGGTCAAGTCTTTTCGCACTTCCAAAATGGTCCCTTTTTGCCTGACGGGTCACATATACGTAAAAGTCCAAAGTTTGTAGACATACCTTTCAGCAGTAAAAGGAGTCCATCTATTTTTCACATTACTTTTACTGTCTGTACCATCTGAAGAGGAACTGTTCTGTGGGTTGAAAATAGACTTATAAGAGATGTCTGTAAAACATTTATGCCCCCCACCCTAAAAGCAGGTCAATAGCCTATTCTTTGTCAATCAACAACGGGCAATAACTCATATATAATATGGTGATTAGAGTTTTGTTTCTTGTGCACTGCACTTCTCCTCAATTAGATCTGTCCACACGTGAAATTTCATGATTCTAGCTTGCATACTTTTTGAGATATTTCCAGACTGAAAAATCGTCTACGGATGGATCAACAGATTGACTCATAGATTGACAAATGCAAATCAATATAACCCCCTCTTCTTTGAAGGGGGGAAGGGGGGGGCATAATTACGTTTAAACAAGAGTGCTAGAGTCATTATATATACAGCTACAGGAAATTTATCAACAAAACCCTGTTTTTCCATGATGCAGCTCTTGAGGAGGAACTGTTCTGAGGGTATAAAATAGAATAATAAATGTGACACTTCATGTGAAAAGGGACCATCTGGAAACACTGAAAAATTAAGCTTTGAAAAAAAGATCGGGTCCAGCACAGGTCAACCAGAGGTAGGATTTCAAAACTTGTTTCACTGACAGGTGGATCATTCATTCTTGATTCAGAAAATAAGTAAAGTGTGAAAAGTTTCTACCCTAGTCAGTCTTGGCAATCTGCACAGTCTGACTAGGGTCGATACTTAACACGAAACTCAGATGGACCCTTTTTGCAGGACAGGTCACAAATACATGTGTAACCAAGATGCCAGAGTCAAAACATTTGCAGCTACAGGAAAATTATCAACAAAGGCCTGTTTTTCAGTGAAGCAGCTCAGTTTTACAAAAAAGCAGCAATGTGCACACAATCACAAGAGGTACATTCTGCAAAAGTTTCATGAAAATCTGTCCAAAATTGAAGGTAGATTTCACAGACAGACAGACAGACAGACAGACAAAGAAGATGGAGCCAATAAATATCTACCTCTGGCATCATATAATAAAATACATAATATATATAGCCTTTTTGTCCTTATTATTTTGCATTCAATAGCTATAAAGTACATAAAATCATGTTATTTTTCAATTTTGCATCTGCTAGGTGGGAGGAGGGGGGAATATTTACGAAAAAGACCAAATAATGAAGTATTTTATCTACCGTGCAAGGTTTTTACCATGGTATTGCAAAGGCAAATGCGTGTCCATTATGTTCAAGAACTTTATAGATTTTACATGCTTAGATTAAATTCCGACAGCGAATTATATCAAATTAAGTGTGATTGCTTTAAAGATAAACATTTGCAAAGCAAAATCCAGATATTTTTTAACAACCCTCGTACAGATTCATAAGTCTAGTTAGCCTGATTAGTAAATGCTAATGAATAAGTATACAGTCACTGTAAGCCATCCAAAACAAACCTAGAGGTATGTAAAGTTCCTGTTTTTGCTACATAATTATGCTTGTAATCTTCATGCTGCCTTGTCTGTATTGCAAATATTAGTAAACTGAAGCTTGTACATGGTTTTATGAATATGTGGTTAAAAGAAACAAATTACTGAAAATGCTCGTGGTAATTTTTTTTCAAGGACCTTCATATATCTAGGGTTCAGTGCAAGACTGTACTAAGTGTATATACACTTAGTAAAGTGTTGCACCAAACCCTCGATATGTGACACTAAAAAGGACAATCTAGTAGAGGTCAATATTAAATTGCAAATTAAAAATAACTAGAGCTATCGCAAAGCAGTCTAATACCCCCTACAAGGCTTTGTCAATAATGAAAAAGCAATTTTCCATCAAAGGGACAGAACTCTGTCAATGGATTGTAACCAAAACATCACTTGCACATCTCTGTTTGATACTGATCATATCAGTAAAGTTTTGTTGAAAGCTGCCCATAAGTTGCTGAGAACTTGAGCAGACATGAAAAAGCTACAGACAAATCAACCAACTGACAAGCTGATTCCTGTATACCTCCCCCACCCGAAACATAGTTTGGGTTGGGTATAATTATAAAGCAAGGAAGAGTGATTATTTGAGATTCAGAAAATTGCCAAAAGGCTAACAAATTTGACTCCAGGAGTCTGTGCAGTCTTACCAGGGTAGAAACTCTTCACACTTATCATTTTCACTGTCAGCCAAAACATAGTTTTGGTGGGGATATAATTATTAAGCAAGGAAGAGTGATTATATGAGATTCAGAACATTGCCAAAAGGCTAACAAATTTGACTCCAGGAGTCTGTGCAGTCTTACCAGGGTAGAAACTCTTCACACTTATCAGATTATCACTTTCAGCGTGATAGGGCCACATATATGCAAATGAATATATTATATACTTAGTGTGCAACAAAAACCTCACAACTTCAGCTTCCTTGAATCTAAAGATGTTAGGATTTGGTTGCCCAACATGGATAACTATTTATAACTACATATATACACATAACTATAATTAAATTGAAGAATTCATGATGACAAACACACTTACTTTAAAAGGTCTCTCACTAAATCCTATACCTGCTCTGTCATAGGTACACACTTGAAATTTAAATCAGATTGATTGATTGATTGAATGGAGTTTAAAGCCGCTTTCAACATTATTTCAGTTATATCGCGGCGGCTGGAGCACCTAACAATGGATCCCTGGTATTTCTCTCACCAGTACAACCATCACATTCTTTCCTAGCCTCCAGCTGCTATCTCACATAGGTCTACGATTATCAACCCATTGGTGAGAGACCAATAGTCGGAAAGAATGATTTAAATCAGAACATTGATCAAACTATACAAGGGATACTCAGATGCAGGGTTTGTAATGTTAGAAGAGGATACTCTTTCCGTCCTGAATAATTTGAAAGTATAGCTTATAGCTCTGCATCAGTTCACATAGGCATATCCAGGATTTTGAATTTTATACCATCTCAGAAGACAACCACCAAAGAAAATATAAGACAAGAGCCATGTCAGACATGGCCATCCCCCGCCAAGAAAGCTTGATAGTAAACTGAAGCCTAATTGATTAAGGGTTCTACTTTAAGAAATTAAGCCCCTACAAAATCCAAGTCTTTAAAATAACAAAGGGCAATAACTCCAAAATTATGCAAGCCAGAGTTATAGTTCTTGTGCACTGCACTCCTCTTCTATGAGATCTATCCACCCATAAAGTTTCAAGTTGATAGCTAAAATACTTTAGGAGATATGCTCTGGACAGTATATAAGTCTTAAAAATAACAAAAGGCAATAACTCCAAAATTATGCAAGCTAGAGTTATAGTTCTTTTGCATTGCACTTCTCTTCCATGAGATCTATCCTCCCATAAAGTTTCAAGTTGATAGCTTAATTACTATAGGAGATATGCTCCGGACAAAATCTAAGTCTTAAAAACTACAAAGGGCTATAACTCTAAAATTATGCAAGCTAGAGTTGTAGTTCTTGTGCACTGCACTTCTACTCCATGAGAGCTATCCACCCATAAAGTTTCAAGTTGATAGCTATTATACTTTAGGAGATATGCACTGGACAAAATCTAAGTCTTAAAAATAACAAAGGGCAATAACTCCAAAATTATGCATGCCAGAGTTGTAGTTCTTGTGCACTGCACTTCTCCTCCTTGAGATCTATCCACCCATAAAGTTTCAAGTTGATAGCTATTATACTTTAGGAGATATGCTCCGGACAAAATCTAAGTCTTAAAAATAACAAAGGGCAATAACTCCAAAATTATGCAAGCCAGAGTTGTAGTTCTTATGCACTGCACTTCTCTTCCATGAGATCTATCCACCCATAAAGTTTCAAGTTGACAGCTATTATACTTTAGGAGATATGCTCCGGACAAAATCTAAGTCTTAAAAATAACAAAGGGCAATAACTCCAAAATTATGCAAGCCAGAGTTATAGTTCTTGTGCACTGCAACTCTCCTCCATGAGATCTATCCACCCATAAAGTTTCAAGTTGATAGCTATTATACTTTAGGAGATATGCTCTGGACAGAATATAAGTCTTAAAAATAACAAAGGGCAATAACTCCAAAATAATGCAAGCAAGAGTTGTAGTTCTTGTGCACTGCACTTCTCCTCCTTGAGATCTATCCACCCATAAAGTTTCAAGTCGATAGCTATTATACTTTAGGAGATATGCTCCGGACAAGTTTAGTGACGGAAGGACGGAATGACGGAACCGGAATGACGGAATGACAGACGGAGAGCTTTACTATATCCCCTTCGCCGAAAACGGCGGGGGATAATAAAGGTGGTATTTGAACTGTGACAAAAGATAAATGCACTCCATCCACCCCTCCCCCTTTTGTATGAATTAATAGTTGGTGAGTAATCAATACATCTTAAATACAGCTTGAATAAGCTGGAATTTTTACCTTCTGAGTGTTCCGAATTTTGGGTTTTACACACAAAACTGGTGTTTATGTGAGACAAAGAATCTGTTACTTGATCTTGTTTGAAAATAGAACTGTCGCAGAGTCTAATACCCCCCACAAGCACTTTGTCAGAATGCAAGTACTATTAGTGCAGGATGTGTTTGTAACAAATATTGAGGTCATATGCAGCACTTGCATGAAGTTTCATGATTCTAGGTCGCTTGGTTTTTGAGTTAGAGTCCAGAAATGGAAAATTGAACAAAAATTGACTGTGACCTTGAACTTTGACCTAGGGGAGACTGGGGTACTCTGGGACATGGGGTACAGTGGGACACTTGTGTTCTTAGGTACTTTGTGTGCTTTGATTTGATTCAGATTCACTCAGAATAGTGATCCAAACAAACTCCTTACCCTACAAAAGTTTCATGGCGGTAAAACGAAATTTTGAAATATTTCCTATCTTAAATGAGATTTTCACAACTGAAAGTAAATTTTGTTAAATAACTATACTTTCTTCATATTTTGTCAACTTAAACTGCCTTCTATTTCTTGTTAGTCATTAATGTAGTACTGTATATTAACTAAGATATGACATATTGATAACTGCTGTGTTATACATATTTTAAAAACTACATTCATTTACTTTTGCAGGGACAGGTTGGGGTACTCTGGGACATTGCATTTGGGGTACCCTGGGACAGTGTCCCAGAGTACCCCACTGTCCTTTTACATGATCTTCCATGGATGTGTGATCTTATATTTGCTTTAGAATCATTTTTTATTCAATGAATGGCTTTAAATTCATTTATAAACTTCTTTATCATAGATATGTTAATCAAGGTTTGGCATATTCTTCATCTTCGACTGAAGCAGATTTTTTTCATCAGTTAATTGGAAAGGAAATCTTACTCTGCCATCAAAACAATGTGTTTGTCAAAGGCCAAAGTTGACATATCAATTTTCTAAACAATGTGCCCAAAATATCTTTTTAGACACCTTGACTCATGACTTTTCAATTAACATGTCCACTTTGTACCAACAGTTAAAGTGTTTTTGGCATTTTATCGAACTTCAAATTCTTAGAAATTATCCACATAGTCTTCAAAGAGGCAAATATGTAAAATCATATTAATAATTTGGTGACTCTGCAGTAGAAGCAAGAGTTTTTGCTTAATGTTTGTCTTTACTCCAATGATATCAAGATAAATTTCTGATTACTAGGTCGTGTTTGTGAATTAGGCTGTAGATTTTGTTAATTTGTCAGTACATCGCTGTGTAAAGAATTTGCTTTGAACTGCATCCAGTCAGTAAAATTGGGAAAATAGAATACGTATTAATTCATTAAATGATTATCCTATCTATTTCATATACTAGTAGATTCCAGTTCCTACTGTGATTTCACTAAAAATATATTAATATTTCCAATCGGAGTACTTTGGGATAGTGTAGTTCTTTGGGATAGTGTAGTTCTTATCTATCATAAACTTGTTTTCTTGTTTTAGGACCTTTAAGTTACAGCTTTTGCCCCTAGCAATTCAAAGTTAAGGGGCCAATGACTCCTGGGTATGAAAAAAAACTAGCAATATTTAAGAACTGGTATAGTTAGTAATATGAAGTTGACATTCATTTCAATCAAAATCATTCTTAATTGCTCACTGATTGCTCGACTCATTCATTCCTAACACTCACTCAAATCATTCAAAATCACTCAAAATAACTAAAAGAGGAAGGATCAACAACTACCTTCAAATTGAATAAATCAAGAACTAAATCGCGATTTCACTGACATAATTGAAATTTAAAGCTTCTGACTGGTTCTTGAAGAAATAGGAAGCTATTTATAAAACTTGTTGGCATAATTTATTAAGGGAGTTAATAGATATCAATAAAATATTGGATTATCTCCCTTTATTTCACTTAAAGCTTGCTACACTCATTCATTCAATATCAATCCAAAATCATTCCAAAATAGTTCATCTTGTCAATTTCTCGGTGTTATTAACTGTAGCCTAATGCATACTGAATAAAATGTTTGATTATTTACATCTTCGAAAATCTAGATGTAATCATTTTTTATGACCTGTTTTATGTAAGATTTTACACAATTTGATGATTTATGTTATCTGGCCCCTTGTACACTGTTAAAATGTTTTCTAGAACATTTTAAAGGTGTCTACAGAAATGCATACCACACAAATTGTCATTGATCCTTTCCTAGGCCCAGGCTACTATCCCACATAGGTCTACGATTATCAACCCATTGTTAACAGACAAAAAGTCAGAAAGGATGCTGTTGTTGGGGATCGAACCTGGAGCCTCTAGGTTGACAGTCCAACGGTCCGACACGCTACCAAGTGCGCTATGATGGCTGTTAAGTGAGCAATGGACTTGTTGGTTTTATCTCAAGTCAATGTGGTAGCCCTGTTATTGTCTCGAAATTTTGAGTGTCAATCTTTGAATCTTCAAATATCGACTCAAAAACAGTTCTTGCTGGAGCTGGACTTCAATGAATTTGTCTTCAATGTGAAGAGAAAAAAATAATGTGAAATGCCTCTTCTTTAAATAAGAGCCCTTTTTGTATGTCTGCGGCGCTTTTTATAGTGACCAGTTTATTTCTAATCAGAAAAGTGCATGTTGAAAAGTATTCCCAAACACTGTCCCACTGTACCCCGCTAGGTGTCCCAGGGTACCCCACATAAGGGGCACTCTAACACACTTTTATGGCATTTTGTAGATTGACTTTTCTTTATCTATTTATATCCTATGAATTTAATAATCCATTCCTTACATAAAGTATTCATAGATGTTTTGTGCAACAAAAGACTTCTTTTGTCCTCTGAACAATTTGAGATGTACGCACAAAAATGTAAATTTTGTACCAGAGTACCCCAGTCTCAAAGGCTGACTGTGACCTTGACCTTTGACCTATATGACCCAAAAACAATAGGGCACTTCTTTGGATCATAAGCAACATTTGCATAAAGTTTCATGCTTGTAGGTCACTTGGTTCTCGAGTTAGAGTCCGGAAACAAAATTGAACAAAGGCTGACTGTGACCTTGACCTTTGACCTATATAACCAAAAAACTATAGAGCACTTCCTTGGGTCATAAGGAAGATTTGTAAAAAGTTTCATAATTGTAGGTCACTTGGTTCTTGAGTTAGGGTCCGGAAAAGAAAATTGAACAAAGGCTGACTGTGACCTTGACCTTTGACCTATGTGACCCCAAAACAAATGGGCACTTCCTTGGGTCATAAGGAACATATGTATAAAGTTTCATGATTGTAGGTAATTTGGTTCTTGAGTTAGAGTCCGGAAACAAAAAGGTCTACGGACGGACAGATGGACGGATGGGAGGACAGACGGATGGACAGACAGACAGACATGGTGAAACCAATATACCCCCCTCTACTTCGTAGGTTGGGGGTATAACAAGCTGATCCTAACCTTGTCTAGAAGAGAAAAGTTCACCAAGGCTCGCTCGCTTATTGACCTTTTAATTCTAGACTCGGTTAAAATCACAATCAGTGTCTCAAACAAAATCTCATGATAGTTCCCATGCTTATCAAATGAGCCTATTATGTGATATTATCAACAATTTCCAATATGAGTGAAGAACAGACATTCAGCAACCTTGACATCCACAGAGGGTTCAAATTAATTTGATGGCTATAAGTTTATAGGCAGCTACAACTATTTCATGAATATATTATAAGATATCATCTATTCATTTACAGAAAATTTGAGCCATAAGCTATCTACAGAAGACTCTGATAAGAGATGTACCATTGTGACACTGATGAAGATGTCACACACAGACTATGTTATACATATATAATACATACTTAGTGTTTTGTATGAGAAAAAATATCTAATGAGCTTGGGGGAATTGATAATTGTCTTTGCTCTGCCACAACCGAGTTAGATATTTTTTTCATATAAAACACTAAGTATGTATTATATTTATCTTATAACATCTATTTGGCTTGTTTTTGTTTTTGTCTCAAACAGAAATGTAAGTTTCTAAAAATAACAGCATTATGTCATTGTTCTATAAAAATCCATTTGATATCATAAAAAATATCATATGGGATGTTATCACATGGATATTTGATAATTATAAGATAATTATAAATACAAGAAGAATATCCTGTCTTCCCAAATTACCCTAGTTATTTTTGCCACTTTATCAACAACCAATGACCAGGCATCAGAGTTCATCCCTGTTGGAGCATCAAATACAACTGGAAAATAAAACAGGAATAATCTACTATTAAAAATGAGACAACATATTAAACACTTTTGATGAAGGCATCTTGTGATTTCAATTCCAAAGTTTTCATTTTCTGAAATGCCAAATCCATAAGAGTCAGCCCTGTATTCAGTCACATGGATGACATAATGGTGTAAACTGTTTGCGAATATATCCCTTTTTGCATGTTCACTTGTGTTCTAAGATGGGTATTATTTACAAACTGTATGCACTGTTTTATTATACAGAAAACAGGGCTACTTTTTACCTTCAGAAATGACAAAATGGTGAAACTATTTACGAAGTATACTCTGCTTTGCATGTACATGTTAGCTGGGTGGAGTATAGTTTGCAAACACTTTGCACCACTTTGTTCTCATGAATGCAGGGACATTCTTAACCTTTCAGAAATATTTTCACATGTTTTCTCTCCTGTATACATGAGCATGTAAATTCTAAGTTTACACTCCATTCCAAGAGTCATGTGGGGCCAAACCTTGTACCTTACCTATGAACATTTAACTCTTTATTTTGATGCCCTCCCCCCCTCTTTTGCATTCATTTGTATAACTCCATTTTATTGTATTTTGATTCAAATTATCTCAAATTATATTGATTGTGTATCGGACCCCTTTTTTAAATTAGAAATACAAGGAGGAGATAATATGAGTGGTCATGAAACACCAATCTTTTTAAACAAGACATATATAAAAAGATAAAGCCGAGGCTTTTTTCTGTTTGGGATGAAAAGTTTAAAAAATCCGGTATTGTATTGACACAAATTCGATATTCTAATTAAAATATGAGCCCTACTTTTGTGAAAAATTGCTAAAAATTCTTTGAATTAATTGATCAAAAATGTTCGCACAAAATATAACACCGTATGTAAGAAGAGGTTGTCTCATTCATTACTTCACGACAACAAAACAGCAATTCTTTACGTCCTGAGCCCATTGAAAATTATTCCACTAGAGTAATATCACTTGTGTAATATCAAAAATATTCAACAGGGTTAATTCACTGCTGTGATGTCAGTCATTTTATCAATCAAATCAATAGATACCAACCTGTAGGTGCCCCTTTTCCTTTACAAGACAGGAAGAGTTTCTGTCCCCAACCTATGTCATAGTATTCACCTGTAACAAATGAAAATAGTATTACGAGGACTGTCACTAGAAAATGGATTATTGTCTGGTAGTAAAAGTTTTGATCCTGGTCAGACTGCCCATCCAGCATCGACTAACCAGGGTCAATTTTTTATGCTTTTTGCATATTTTCCAAATGTAAGTTTATTATTCTACCTAAATTTAGGTTCATTTTTTAAACTTAATCTATCGCCATGGATCAAATGTTTTTTAGTTTGAAGTCAATTGGATGAAAACTGTGGGCTTGAGCAGGGCTGGTGTTTGACTCTTAAACTAGGGTTTTGACCCCCAGTAATTCCATTTTGACCCTCAAAGATTTTCTGTAGGGGGAAATTTTGGCCTACTGAATTACTGTCAATATACCTACGCAAGATATTATAAATCATGTGTTAGTTTCACATAAGTATAAGGGATTATATAAATGGGTCAATATAAACACTAAAGTGTCTCAGGACACTTTATTGATTTAAAAAGTAGATTAATTAATGTACAGTAGATCATTTTAAACTGACAAATATATATGTTTGCATGCTTTTTGACCCTTAAAAAAATGGTTTCAACCCCCAAAATTTTATGGTCAAGGGGTAAGGCACTCCTGAAATTGAAAAGCTAGCACAAGCCCTGGCTTTAGTGCATTGATGAGGTTTTCTCATTAAATTTTATAAGGCTCCTTTTCCCATGACGCTTGAGGAATCTGACTTATTTTCAAAAGGAACAATCCTTGAGATGGTCCAATCATTCCGAGCAAATTTGCAATCAGATAAAAACTGTGGACTCTAGAACCTTAACTAGCAATAGGTAAAGGATTGATGGACAGACCGCCAGACAGCTGGTTGTGGAACTGGAAAACCAGTATCGCAATACCTCTTCAAACCTTCGGTCAGTAGAGCTGAAAACTGATGTACACATGACTTGCCTTCAGGCTTTAATACAGTACTCTCTCTCTGTAAGGCAGCATAGTTGAGGAAAGGAGGTACCAACAGCACAGCAAGTAGAACTTTACATGACATCATGATATATCTCATTGCTCCTTTAGATTGGCTCTCCTTGATCTGTCCAAGTGCCGACTGAAATAGTCAAAATACATCATAGGTACAGATAAGAGAGGATATTTCCAGTCTAAAATCTTTATTTCTCATCAAAACCCTATGTTCTGGGTACTTATTTGAATCGTCCGGACGACACGATTCCAATAAGTACCCACAATATAGGATTTGAGCAGCAATTGTTGAAATAATTTGATTTGAAATCCAAAATACCTCCTCCCTCTGCAGTTCTGCAAATCTCAGATGCACTCAGTATGTAAATATGACTGATCATACTGAAAAGGACTCAGAGCTACAGATAGAAGGGGTATTATGGTTTTCAAATCAAAATATTTCATTATTCCTAGCTTAAACCCTATGTTGTTGGTACTCATTTGAAATGTCTCGTCAAGACGATTCAAATGAGTACCCACAAGGTAGGTTTTCATTATTTGATAAAGATTTCAGACTAGCTTTACCAGCTCTTATCTGGACCCCTGGGACTATCTTATAAGTGCTTTATGTGCTTACACTTGTCTGACATGGCAAAATAGGCAGGCTGACCAGGGTCAAAACTTTTTGCATTAAGAAAATTTTCATAACGTAGAGTGATCATTTTAACTTTGTAGACATTAACTTATTCGAACAAGAGGACCATGATGGTCCTAGATTGCTCACCTGTGTCTCTTTGACCCCTGGGACATCACAGGTTGTACCTGGGTGGAGTCCAAATATGATCCCAGGGTTTTGAAATGAACAAACTTGGTAGAGGTCCATTAGATGATGCTACATACAAAATATGAAAGCTGTCTGCCTTCGGGTTTCAGAGAAGAAGATTTTTGAAGATTTTTCACTTTTTAATTCTATGTATAAAGGGATGTGCCCAAAATATGACCCAAGGGTATTGATATGAACAAACTTGGTAGAGGTCCGCTTGATGATGCTACATACAAAATAGGAAAGTTGTCTGCCTTCTGGTTTCAGAGAAGAAGATTTTGAAGAATTTCACTCTTTGATTCTATGTAAAAAGGGTTGCACGCGGATGGAACCCAAATATGCTCCCAGGGTCTTGATATAGATAACCTTATATGAAAGCTGTCTGCCTTCTGGTTTCAGAGAAGATTTTTCAAGATTTTTTGCTCTTTGATTCTATGTAAAAAGGTTTGTGCCTGGGTGAAGCCCAAATATGACCCCAGGGTCTTGATATGAACAAACTTCGAAGAGGGCCACTAGATAATGCTACATACCAAATATGAAAGATGTCTGCCTTCTGGTTTTAGAGAAGAGGATATTTGAAGATTTTCCTATTTTCACCCTTTTTGTTCAGGGTAAAGGGAGAGTTAAGGGTTGATTTCATTTACTTGAACAACTTTGGTATAGCTCGTCTCAAGAAACATCCCTTACCAAGAATGACCCACTGGTTCAGGAGGAGAAGATGTTTAAAGAAATTGTGGACAATGAACATCACACGCCGCACAACTGACGCATTTTTTTTTCAAGCTTAAGTTTGATAACCCCACTTTGTTCCTTACATAAGTAAGGAACAAAGTGGAGTTATAGAACATAGGCTTGGAAACGTTGGACCCTGATCAAAAAAGTACTTCTAAATTCTATGAATAAACAAGGAACCCTGAGGAATTCCTTGCTTGGGATAACTGTATCCCTCCTATAAGTTTGGGATCCTTGGGATATCCGGACATCAAACCCTTGAAAAACCTGAGGTGCGTTTCTTAAAATTAAGATTGTAAAGCTGAATCGAATTAAGATTTTTTAAGATGTAGTGTTTTTAGATTAAGATTTTTAAGCAGCTTAATAAGAATCTTAAGATATCTTAGTGAGGAAATCAAGATGGTTTTGCATTTGCTTAAACGATTAGTCTTGAAGACCTGTGTCGACATCAAATGTTTTCACTCAAAATATGAAAAAACATTTCATATGACCAGGGCTTTCTTTCTAGAATTTGGGAAGAGGCCTTAGCCTGTTTATTTTGGGAAATTGCAGCATGGTTTTCAGAAGAATTTGGAATTATAAGAGTGCTAAAAATAAAGTATTAAAGGTAAAATCCATGCATCATTTGCAAAATTTCATGATATGCAACTACTCATGTGGTCTAATCAGTTATAAAACTTATGTAAATATCAAAGAAAATGAATTTTGAGCACAAAAAATTAATATAGTGCAAAAATTATCTCTCATTTTGGGAAATTTTTCTGCCACAAATGGGCAAAAAGAGCCTTTTTTGAATTGGGAAGTAGCCTTTAATAGGCCTTTATTAAAATACAAAAAAAGCCAGGATGACGTCCTAAAAATCTTGTTTAGTAGGATTGTTCATCTTGCTCTAAAAATGCACCTCTGAACTCTGCTGGTAAGTAATGGATTCCACCCAATATTTTGGGATTCCACGGGGTCCCAGGCAGGGTCCAAAGAATCCACTCGTCTGCTCATATTTAAGAGTAAGAAGTCCTGGAGGACGAGTGGGAATTCTAAGGCAGTTCTTCAAAGATTCCTTGAACTATTGTAGGGCAAGTGACATTCAAAGCCGGACAAGTTACCTTTTCAAGTCACTTGCCCTGAAGGACGAGTGCATTTTTCTGAATTCTTTAGACCCTGGTCCCGGGACACCATTAGTGTAAAACCCTTGACTTACCTGAACTCTGCTAGAAGGTATGGTCGCTCTGTTTTTCCCATCATTTGACTTGTTTGTTGTTTTATCCTTCTGTGATTTCCTTTTCTTTACTTCCATCATTTGCCTTCACTATCCCTATTAAAAAAATTCTTATCAATTAAGGCTCTATTTCTTGATTTCTGGTTCTCGATAGAGTTGACCGAAATTTTCTCAAACCAGAATAAAAACAAAAAAATAAAGGCCCAGGAGGGCCAAGTATTGCTCTACTAGAATTGCCCTAAAGAAACCAGTACAAACATCAATTTGCTTTAAGTAAAATTAAAGTTAATGAAGAAATGAAGTGATACTTTGGAACAGCCTACCATAAACAATCCTACAGCAACCTGACATTGCCATGTTCAAGAAGAGTCTCCATTCTTTTCAGATAGTGAGCAGTCCCTATATGACCAAAATTGTTTTACAAGATTTTTTAACCTTACACTCCCAATACTTTTAAAATTTGACACCCTAACCAATGACTAACAGTTTTTATTCCAGCACAGAAGCGCACCTGCAAGTAATACCTGAAAGGGACCATTCACCTGACAAGATATGATGTCACTGTCTGTTTTTTTTTTAAGTTTCCACCAATAATGACAAAAAGTCAAGACCTGGTTATAACGAGGTTATTGTCTATGTCCCGAAGATCTTGTCATATTGGGAGTGCACTGTATTCAACAAAGAAGTTCAGAGGTCAATGTCTTGGTTTAAAATCAACATGATGTCAGAATAAAAGACAATCATCTACTAAACTTTACCATTAATTTACAGTCCTAGACCCTACTTTTCTAAATTAAAAAAAAAAGTAGGTTAAAGGTTACAGTCCAGATCACATGTTCATGCAATGTGAGTGTAATGCTGTTTTCCATTTGCCATTTCCTGGGCTGACTTAATATACGTATTGTAGAGATATTGAATTTGATACATTCATACCTACATACAGCAAAAGGTAGGGTTGCAGGGGCTTTATTTGGCTTAAATTCAGTAGCTTAATTTGTGTAGATAAAAAGATCAAGAAAAGCTCTTTCTACAAATTACTTTTCCGGTCTGTTATTATATTATCCGAACACTAGTTCGTATCCGAGAAAGCTTCAAAAAGATTTATTGTTATGAAAAGTGTATAAAAATTACAATACAGGTTAAAATTAGATGGAAACCTTATCTAGATATCTTTTAAGATATTCATTTCTTATACAGGAAAAAACTATTTCAATGCATCGAGAAAGATTAAATAAACCAACACGTCGATAGTCGGCCAGTTGTAACTTCCGGTGAAAATTTGATGACTTTGTTTTTCAATAATGTCTCATTACAGAACAAAGTTCCGATGTATTATTCGATTTGTTAAAATTTCAAAATCTCAAAAATAAAGATAGATAAAGCTCAAATACGAAAAATGAATTAAACCATTTCAAAGATAAAACATAGAATTATAATCTGGCAAGATGTTTGAACATCATATGATTTTGTAAACAATGATGATGATATTACTTCTCTCTGTATTCTCTCTTTGTTAAAAAAACCGTTTGACAATATCTATTTTGCGATGTACCCCATTATATCCCCTTTTGAAAGAAGAGGCACAAGAGGGTCTGTATCGCTCCACTGGCTTTAACGACTCAAGACCTTCATTAATTAAAGCTTACTTTGACTGAAAACAACACTTTGAAATCTCTTTAGAACTATTTTATAATGATTTAATGGGTCTGGCCCACATAACCTGCTCACCCTTTACCCATCTTATTACAAGCATTAAAGTGATTGCAATTAGTAGACCACTCATTAGTAGACCATTTTAAGTAAATGGTCATTTATAGAACTTGTATACCAAGATCCATGGCATAAGTCCAATTCATTGGGAGGAGAAGATTTTTTGAGATTTTAAAGCGAATATTGGGCCCCGCCCTGTCAAACCCAGATTTATGGGCCTATCAGAATTTCATTACAATTTAGAAAAGTGTAAATTATGTATATTCACGCATAGTTTAATTTAGATTGCCTAAACAGAGGGGAGGAAAGGAATTTTAAAGATATAAGTGTGATAAAAAGCCTCACCCCGCAACGCCCATATTTGTGTGTGGGAGGGGGGCTTTCAATCAAAATGTCTTTAAAATTTTTAGTAAAGGGTCACCACTGGACCATTCCTATGAAGTTTCTTTGAAATCGGCTCAATGGTTTGGGAGAAGAAAAAAAGTGAAATAATGCAGTACGCCCATTGGGGGGGTGGGGGGGGGGGGGAATCAAAATTTCTTTAATTATACTGAACGCAAAAAGTTTAGTCGCACTTTTTATAACGCCACAAAGCACTCAACCGATAAAGCTCAACAAAAATTCCCTTTTGGAATGTATTTGCCATCCGATTGTCTTCTTTTTTCATAATTTTGTAATTCAAATCGAATGCATACGTCTGAAGTGACGTTATTGTGGAATTCACGTACTCAGTGTTCGATATCTGAGAATAACAGAATGACTCAATTTTCTTCTTTGTCTCAATGGATTACTCTTATATAGAGTAAACGTAAAACACTTTATTTTATCGCATCCGTCGAAAAAGAGCGAACTTTTGACATGACGTAAATCAAATGGATACCACATTGACATATCGAATACAGTGTGAATATTTTGGAGATCATGAAATTGACTTCAGCTTCTACGACTAGTGTTTTATTGTCAAGTGGTTTATTGCAAATAAATATTGACATTGCATTCCCCACTTTAACTTTACTGATCTTGTTAAACAACAATGAGAGGGAAGCCGAACGTCATGACGTAACGTTGTAAAATGGAATGCTTTCATTATCCCAATTGATTGCAATCGGTAAAAACATCACTGAGGATCATTCATGTCTTATTTTTTGTTTAATGGAAACCAATTAAAAATAACCTACCAGTAAACAAGTTGAATTAACACCATCGTAACGTCAATAGAACGTTAGTGATCGCTTAACCAGGAAAGTGCATTAACTCAATTTCTGTGCCGATAAAACGAGACAGAAAAAAACTTTTTTCCTTCCTGATAAACAAAACTCTACAATTTATCTCTGATAAAACAATTGTAGCATTTTTGTGAGTTTGTGTAAAAATAATGCTGTAGAGTCATCAGAAAGATCCTTTACTCCAACCGACTTTTTAAGTTGGAATGCGGAGCAATTCCAACTTAGATTTAACAAAACCGCAAAATGAACACAAGATAATTTCATTTCGGGTTTCTTGAGAACACATATCACGTGAACAGGATGTGAATACACTTCGGCCTATTTTGTATATCTCATCTTGACAAAGACATACAGTTTATTGCATCAAAAAGTAATAATGCTGTACAATTACACAGCTATCACTTCGTGTTTATTATCAACACGCTAATTTATGTTTTAAACGTCATTTATTGAAAGTTGCGTACGAATATATTAGTATCACATGTTTGCATAACTATATTTGGAAATCATGTGATAAGTCAAGTCCAATTAGGTCAGCAATTGACAATTAGCACTAGCCAATCACGTGATCTGCTTATTTGGTAATGTCGCGATCTGTTTTTCGTAGAATTATGTTATAGCTTCTTTTAACCCTTTGCTGTTTAATCCCTGCTTTTTACGTGCCTGAGATTTTATGATTGAGAAAACATTGTGAAAAAAGAAGAAATTGCTTCCGACAAGCAATTTCTTCTTTTTCCACACTATTTTCTACCCTACAGAATTGTTATTTTTCAAATTAAATTCATTTTTAATTTTCGTCTGCAAAACCTTTGAATTTGGACAGGTCCAACATTTTGTAAACCAGGAAAGGGTTAAAGGTATAGTTTCTCTTTCTGAACGACCTTATTACACATTTAACTTTTGACAAGGTTTTATATTGTAAATTTCTGTTTAAGCTACGAAATAAATACCCTTTTTTAAAGTGAAGATACACTTTTAAAGTTAATATATATTTTTGCAACATATTGTCGTTTGTTTTCCGTCATATTGCAGTTATCTACATGAATGTTTTATTGTAAAAAACCAATACTCATCCAATAAAACCCTTACCACCACATCTTTAATTGAATTATGAATATCTTTGCCCAATTGAATTCCAACACCAAGACAATTTGATATTTGAAACAAACCATCTAGTTCAACTTGCTTTCTTCACATTCTTCACATCAACATTTTTAAGAGCACCATCATACAGTTAGTTACATCGTGAAATTGACATTCATCTCAATAGAAAACATTCTTAATCGCTCACTCAGCGCTCTATTCATTCATTCCAAACACTCACTCAAACCACTCAAAAACACTCAAAGTTATTAGAAAAATAAGATCAACATATACATTCAAAATGAATTAAGCAAGAACCAAATCGCGATTTCACTGACATAAATGAAATTTAAAGCGTCTGGTTGGTTCTTGGCGAAATAGAAAGCTATTGATTGAACTTTTATGCATATTTTATATAGGTTTTATATATCGCTAATTTTGTTCATCCTTAACAAAATAAGCGACATTGGATTTCCTCTCTTAAATTTCACTCAAAACTCGCTCCGCTCACTCACTCAACATCAAGCTTAAATCATTCCAAATCGTTCACCTTTCAATTTAACGATGTTATTAACTGTACCCCCAACTCAGAAGAAGAGGAGCATAATTATATTGATTTCATCATGTCTGTCTCTCAGTCCATTGACCTTTTGCTTTCCGCTAGATAAACGGAGAAGCAATTGACCTACAATAACGAAACTTTACACAAATATTGCCCATGACCCAAAGAAATGCGCCATTGTTTCGGGGTCATAGATGTCACGGGCATCAGTAAATTTTAACAGTAAACAGTTTCATAAGTGAACAACCAATTGACCCAAATCATAGAACTTGACACAAATGTTGTCAATGACCCAAGAAAATGCCCAATAGTGGAGTCACATAGGTCGAAATCACAATTGAACTTCGTCCAAAAAATGTCTTGAGATTCCAACTCATGAAGTAAAAGACTTCCCTGCGAAAATAGCTTTTCATCATGGAAAAATCATTTGCGACACTTCTTATTTAAAATGTAATTGATAACCCAAAGGGAGCAGAAGTTTATTGAAAAATAATATAAAAACTGTTTGGAGTGTATAAGGTCGCCTGTGTGTCCATTAGTCGGCTGTATGGTCCGTATCATTTTCTTCCTTTTTAGCTCACCTACCACAACGTGATCAAGGGGAGCTTTAGGATCACCCTGACTCCGTCGTCCGTCGTGAGTCGTCACCCTTCTTAAAACTTCTTCTTCTCCTAAACCGCTGGGCAAATTTTAATGAAATTTTGCCAGAATGTTCCCTGGATGACCCTTTTCAAAATTGTCGCTATATACTTATTGGCCATTAAATATGGGTATGGCAGAGCGGGGTTTATTTTGAGCCCAAAATCTTTGAACGACATCTCCTCCTGAACCACTGGGTAGATTTCAATGAAACTTTGCAAGAATGTTCCTTTGATGACCTTCTCCAAACATTGTTGGCAAAATTTTCATTAGCCCATAAATATGGTTGTGGCAGGGTAGGGCTAGTTTTGAGTCTCCTCTGTAATGAATGGGTTGGTAGGGTCTATTATGACTGCTTATAATTGCCGGGATGTCTCCTCTTCAACAACTATGGCAAGTTTGAATTAATCTTTGCCAGAAAGTTTCTTGGATAAGATCTTTTGGACCAATCGAATTCAGGTGAGCGGTTTAGGGCCATTCTGTCCCTCTTGGTATAATTTTTCTTCCATCAGATTAAGGCCTGTATAGCGATTCAGTGGTTTAAGCGTCTCTCGTTGTTGAAATACATTGATTTATATACGCCCGTCAAAAGACGAGACGTAATATGTGATCACCTGTGGTGGGTGGGAGGCGTCAGCTTCGCTAGTAGCTTGAGGTCACCGTCTCTCGAACGCATTCCAACTTATCAGTACTTTCAGTACTTTGATTTTTTATTGCGAAAGGTAACCCAAATTGATGTTGATCGCAAGACACATTTTAATGTGATACAAATTGGAAGTAACATCCCTTGTTTAAACTGTGTGACTTTTCTATTCTACCGGTCTGTTCAAATTCATGTCGTTACGGCTGACCAGTTTCGTCTAACATAACAAAATTATTGGATTCTAGAAGGAAATTGGACAGAAATGTAACTAAGGGCAACATTTTTGTGAAAGATGAATCACAACTTGAAATATATCCCATCGAAGAGGAAACGAATAAACTTTTTGCGTTCAGTATATTAAGAAGGGGGTCTACCAAGGATCATTCCTACTAACTTTCGTTAAAATCCGCCCATAGGTTTTGGAGGAGAAGATTTTAAAAGATGTTAAAGTAAAAATAAGTCCCGCCCTGCCACGCCCATATTTTTAATTGAAAACTGTTCTAAGCAGCTTAAACGTTTTAAAAACCATCCTTCAATTTTCATGAAACAGTTTTAAGTCTATATTGAAAGCGCAATGCCTTCTTTAAACGGCTTGCCTCCGTGGACCAAATTTGGGCTGATAACGTTCTTACGTAACATTTTACGTCATGAAAAATTTAAAGATTTTAAAACGGTTAATTGATATGTGCTAAAGTGTATTTTCATGCACACTAAAAATTTTCAACAACCTTTTGTGAAACAGACCCCGCACGCTTTGGGGTTACGTTTACTAAAAAGCCGTTGCTACGGAAAGGAACATTGAACCTAACAGTAAAAAGATCGTTCTAGAAAAGAAAGTCGATTATTACAGGTATTGAAAAAAGAAATGCAATAAAGTCACAAACAGTTAAGTTGTTGAGAGAGAATTTTTTTGACGTTTCTTTTGGGGGTTAAGTATAGCTTTTTGTGCTCATGCGCGCGCAAAAAATAGGTCTAGTATATGTCATCAACTTTTGTGCCACATGAAGTGCTTTGTGTGTTCAACGCAGTGCTGAAATCAAAGTACTAATAGTACTGGAGGCGAGGGAACTGAATAGACGAAACAACACACAAGGTCAATTTTCTGGAATATAACCTTGATTATTCACCTTGGCATTATCATGTATACCAGATATTTTCTTACTGATCACAACTGTGTTAAAGATACATAGCTTTTATATTTGATCTCGACGGATGACCTTACTAATAGGAAAAAGAAGAAAATGATGCTAACTAACACTTTCTCCTTTCTCCATAATATTATCTACCCTTTCTGCTACAAATTTTACTAATTTGCCCACATATTGTATGTTATCTGCAACCATTTGCAATTTGGACCTGTCTAAACATTTGTTGTCTTGTAATGGATTAATCTAAATTAGAAAAAAATAAAAGCCTTGTCCCATCCTTAAACCTTTAAACAGACGGCAAAATTTGAGACTGGGCCAACTTGGAACAGGTTGCAGACAATAAATCAACATGATTGTAATTTTATATATATCTAGGGTAGAATTTAAAATATAATCGGGTATGAGTATAGGGTGGACCATATTGTTCGAAAATGAGAAAATGAATCTATCATTTTCTTGTGTTCTTTCAGTAAAATACAACTTCTTTATGGATTTCAATTCAATGTAAAAGAAAAAGCCGACAAGCTTGGGTCAGTAGAAAACAGCATTTCTACGATTGTTAGACGGAATGATCAAATCGATTAATTGCCTAACTAGTAGCAAAGCAATCAACTCAACTAAAATCATAAAAACGCGAGTTGCGCCTGTCTGCAAAGCCGTATCGGGCGTAGTAATATATACCTTGGGAATTAGTTGTCTTTGGCGGACTCAGCGCTATACAGTGAGCATACCGTATAATTTTTCCTTTGAAGTGAGTTCGGAATGTGGCTTACGATCCCTATAGGTAAATGGAACCATTGGTTTCCCTCGCCTAAGAAAGCCTTGCTAAAAAGATTAAGGTTCATGTAAAGTGTTTGAGACCCAATTTAAAGGGCATTCATTTGCCAAGAAAAAGCAGTATGTCCAGGAATATTATATATCAAAATGAAGCTATTTATGAGCACAAGCAGTTGAAAAACATAAGACTGTTATAACTATAGCGGTATAGCCAAAACATTGTGGAAAAGGGTCATTTTGTACAGAACAAGCAACTGCATGACTGTTGATAAAATTGGCTCATATTTTAACAAAGGCTAGCCTAAAGTACCATCCAGGTAGTGCTACAACCATTGGTATAAAACTCAGCCTAAAGACGTAGTTATGCAAGCAATTTATTTTGACTTATTTTATAAACACATATGTCATATATGTCATTCTAATTTTGTAAACGTGTAGATCTTTTTAGGGTATGGTGTGTTATCACAACATAAATAGACATTAATTGTTTATATACCTGTAAGGTTGTTTAGCAATATATCATTTTCTATTTCACAGAATGATAACTATTTAGTAATATTGTAGATCATTGAATTTAAAAAAACTATAATTTGAAATAAATCGCAGAAAATATTTCACAATATTATGGTGTGATGTTGCACTATACCTTACATCTATTTTGAAAACAGACCAAACCGGTTTGACATGTATGTTGACAAAATAAATGGAAATTGATTGTTTCAAAAATGCCTTTTGAGACTGAGTTTTATATCTAAGGATGTAGCACTACCTGGATGGTACTTCAGACTGCACTTTGTTAAAATACGGGGCAATTTTATGCAACCGTCATGCAGTTGCTTGTTCTGTACAAATTGACCCTTTTCCACAATGTTTTGGCTATACCACTATAGCTATGGCGGTCTTATGTTGCCTAACTGCTTGTACTCACGAATAGCTTCATTTTGATATATAATATACCTGGACATACTGCTTTTTCTTGGCTAATGGAGTGCCCTAAATATTGGGTCTCAAACACTTTACATGAACCTTAAGAAATTGGAGTGCATGCCTTCAAATGTCACCTTGCCTCTTTATAAACCAGGCCTTTAGCGCTTTGATAAAAAATATTTTTGAAATGGTATTAAGCTGAAATAAAGATTACCATATACAAATCCTTCAAAGACAAATTTATGTAATTTGTGTAAAAGATTTGTACATATGCGATGGTAGGGTGTTGTGCACGTGGATCTCGAGAGGTTTTTGCGCGCCGAGTCATTTCAAAAAGATAACGAGCATTTAATACGAGCGTTTTCTTTTCGAAAAGACTTTCTTCAGTGGCAAAAATGCAATAGATAGAAAATAGTAACGAAAATCGTTTAACAAGTTATTTAAGCGTTATTTCAAATAATTACAATATTACTACAGCGAGGTTTACCCATTTCAAAATAAAGAAGTTTCAGTGAAGGAAAATAAGAGAATGTTAGAAAAGCATGTTCCAAGTCAATCGGAAAATCTTGTGCCGTAGTATATGGGAAATAGACACGAGAGTCAGAGAATGTCTATTTCCCACATAATACGGCACGAGATTTTCTATCTTAAGGTTCATGTAAAGTGTTTGAGACCAAATCTAAAGGGCATTTGATTTGCCAAGAAAAAGCAGTATGTCCAGGTATATTATATACCAAAATGAAGCTATTTATGAGCACAAGCAGTTGAGCAACATAAGACAGTCATAGCTATAGCGGTATAGCCAAAACACTGTGGAAAAGGGTCATTTTGTAGAGAACAAGCAACTGCATGACTGTTGTAAAAAAATGGCTCATATTTTAACAAATTACAGTCTAAAGTACTATCCAGGTAGTGCTACAACCGTTGGTATGAAATTCGGGCCCAAAACGTAGTTATGCAAGCACTTAATTTTGACTTATTTTATAAACACATATGTCATATATGTCATTCTAATTTTGTAAAACGTGTAGTTTTGTGTAAGGTACGGTGTGTTATCACAACATAAATGGACATAGATAGTTTATATACCTGTAAGGTCGTTTCGCAATATATCATTTTCTATTTCACAGAATGATGAATATATAGTAATTTATTACAGATCATTGAATTAAAAAACTATAATTTGAAATAAATCGCAGAAAATAATTCACAATATTATGGTACAATGGTGCACCATACCTATCATCTATTTTGAAAACAGACCAAACCGGTTTGACATGTATGTTGACAAAATAAATGGAAATTGATTGTTTCAAAAGATCCTTTTGAGACTGAGTTTTAAATCAACGTTTGTAGCACTACCTGGATAGTACTTTAGACTGTAATTTGTTAAAGTATGGGGCAGTTTTATCCAACCGTCGTGCAGTTGCTTGTTCTGAACAAAAAGACCCTTTTCCACAATGTTTTGCCTATATCGCTAAAGCTATGGCGGTCTTATATTGCTTAACTGCTTGTACTCATGAATACCTTCATTTTGATATATAATATACCTGGACATACTGCTTTTTCTCGGCTAATGAAGTGCCCTTAAAATTGGGTCTCAAACTCTTTACATGAACCTTAACACGCTCACACCATAATCCAAAACCATACCTCACTACAATTGTCTCTCCTATGCGTCTCTCTTATTATTTCGCATCACACACACTCCTTCGCGAAACATGTCACAATTATGCCTCACGGTCGCTCTTGTCACTCCTTTGCGCCACGCTCGCACTTGTCACTCCCTTGCGTCACGCCCGCACTTGCCACTCCTTCGCGTCACGCCCGCACTTGCCACTCTTTCACGTCAAACTCGCCACTCTCTCGCGTTACGCCCGCACTTGCCACTCTTTCACGTCAAACTCGCCACTCTCTCGCGTCACGCCCGCACTTGTCACTCCTTCGCGTCACGCACGCACTTGTCACTCCTCTGCGTAACACTCGCACTTATCACTCCTCTGCGTAACACTCGCACTTTTCACACTCTCTTGCCTCGCCCTCATTTGACACTTCTTTGCGTAACAGTCGCAGTTGTCACCTCTTCGTATGACGCTCACAATTATCACTCCGTCGCGTTACGCCTTTACTTGCATTTTCGTATCACGCCCACACTTGTCACTCTTTCGCATCATACCCGCTCTAATCATTTCTTCGCGTCACACTTCCACTTATCATTCCTTTCGTCACATTCACAGGTATCATCTCACACTTCCCGTCTGTCACATAACACAAATGTTACAATCACAATTCTTTCTTCCCTCTCACTCCTCTCCCGATCGACCAGGTCTCTCGGTTCATCCTCTCTCTTCTATTCATCTGCCAACCTTCACACCCTTTCCACGATCGACCTCTGAACTGTCTCACTTTCACACACCAAGTTATCTACACTTTCCACATAACACACACATTGATTATTTGGAGAGAGGGATAGAGAGAGAAGGGAGAAAGATAGAGAAATGTCCGTAGGACACTTACTCCGAAAGCAGAGGAATGCCCTGTGGGCACTCACTCATTTGCAAATGCATTCGTTTTGCATTAGGGATTGGCTTTCCAGCACAATTCCATCTTTAAAAGGCTCGATTTTTATTCAGAGATTATATTATTTTTTTCTGTTTTCTGGTGATGAATATTTAAATACAGTTCATTTTACCAGGGAAAGTTTTACATAGTTTGCAGATATGTTGATTTTGTTTCTTGAATTGATATCCTATAATCGTGACTACAGAAGTTAAAAGATAAGATCCAATTAAAAAGAATTGTCTTTTGTGAAAAATAAATTACTCATTTATCGAACCAGATAAACCATAACGCTTCCAGTTAAGGGAGTTTTAAAATCAGAAGCAGTTATCCAATAATATATGCAGTTGTCCGATTAGCTCAGATGGTAGAGTACTCGCCTTTTAAGAGAGAGGTTACGGGTTCGAGTCTGACTGTATGCTTATCGCTATTTTGTGACATGAATTATTTTTTAACCTAGAGAGTAAACAGTGAATTAACTGTGAAGGCTAAACCAATGACCGTTAATTATATTCTTCCCAATCTATATTCTATTCTAATTATTTTCTTCTTATTTTCAGCCGTGGGTTGTGAATTCGATCTATAGTATAACACAATTTAAGCTCTTTACCTACTGAATTCAAATATTGTTTAAACAAATTTCTTGTTTGACATACAAAACTGCCTCAAGATTTTTTCTCTACATATCAAGTTGAAGACAGACAGTGTGTGCTAAGATCAGACTGCAAGACTACACAGACTGATCTTAGTCTATACTGTCCGCCAAAGTTTTGTTAACAGCAGGAACATGTCGTGAAAACCTGAAAAAGGGTAAATTAGAGGATATTGAATGAGCGGGCATTGAATTCCGAATTTATTTCACAAGTCCTCTATAAATAGATAAAACGAGGCTGTGCCGAGTTTTTATCTGTTTTAGATGGCGAGTTTAATAAATTCGGTTTTTAATGAGCACAAATTTATTATTCTGATTATAATATGATCTGATTTTTGTGATTAAACGAAGAAATTCAAGATGTTAATTGATTGCTATTATTCCGCCAAACATTTAACTCCGTTTGCGAAGTGACGTCATCAAATGCATTTCATGACGTCATTTTCATAACGAAAATGTAACGCTCATATTCGTTCTTAGTTAAATTGCCTTGCTAGTTATTCCACTAGTGTAATTATAGTGCAACATAAAAAAAAAATTAATGAGGTTATTTCTCTCCCGCGACGTTTGTGTGAAACTTTTTGGTCAACCGTAAGCTTGAGGGTTTGATTACTCATAAACGATTATTAATGTTTCATGTTCATTGTGTCGACTTTCCTTAAAAGTGAATAAATATTAAAACAACCTTTACCTTCATCCCAAACGATCAACCGTCACAGCGCTGTTGGTAGCGCGTAGGACTATCAATCTAGAGGTTCCGGGTTGATTCCCGACGGCGGCACTCATGCTTTTCGACCACACCGAAACGCACTTCTAAAAGGCCACCTTGTATATATTAACCATATTTCAATATATTTGTAGTCATTTGATGAAATATGTTTTTTTCTGTACGAATGGCCGTTAAATTCACAAAGAAGATTTGAATATTAAATTGCTCTTGGTATCTGTAAAATTGGCTAAACACAAGAACCCTCTTATGCAAAAGTCACAAAAGTTGCACATTTTAGAGGGATTATAAAATTTCTGTCTCAGAAATACTCGAAAACGAATTCGATAAGTGACAAACTTCGACGACTTTTTCGTGCGAGATGTCAAAAAATGAAAAAAAAAAAAAAGATGAATAAAAATAACATTACAAATGCAGTGTTTCACTAAGCAGCATAAATTATTAGTATCATTTCACCTACCAATATTAATTTTTAAATCAGGGATTCCCTTAACTTCCTCTCAAATTAATTGCTTTCCTCAAATCTTTTATGGTCGTTCTTAATTGATGTTCTCTCAAAAAGATTTTTCTAACACAATTTGACTCCTAACCGATTCAGGTACCAAAGGAAACATGACTTTTGAGCAAAAGTTTAGAGCTTCGTTTCAGTATTTTTGTCTCTCATCAATGGGATGATAATCGTAGACCTATGTGAGATAGCAGCTGGAGGCTAGGAAAGGATGAAATACCAAGGATCCATTGTAAGGTGCTCCAGTCACCGCGACATAACTGAAACATTGCAGTAAGCGGCGTAAATCCCCATTCAAACAAACAAAACCTAAACCATAAACGCTCCACCCTATCAAGGTTAATTCCATGATTTATATTTTACGCGAAGACGTTAAGATTTTTAATAAAAAAGTATTTTGATCTCCAATTCAGTGCTTTACATTGATCTTCTCGTAATCTCATATACGGCCAGGAACAATTTGAAATTGAAAATTTGAATAATTATGGAATGATTATAGAATGAAATTGAATGAGTGCGTGAATGATTGGATGATTTTCAAGGGAGGTAAATCATTATTGATAATTTCGCCTAATTGGATTGATTGATTGATTGAATGGGTTTTACGCCGCTTTCAACAATTTCGCAGTTATATCGCAGCGGCCGGAGCACCTAACAATGGATTCCTGGTATTTCCTTCACCTGTACTACCATTACAACCTTTCCTAGCCTCTGACTGCTATCTCACATAGGTTTACGATTGTCTACCCATTGGTGAGAGACAAACGTCGGAAAGGATATTTGCCGCCACCGGGGATCGAACCAACGACTTCCAGATTGAAAGTCTTATGCCTAATCAACTGCGCTATGGTGGCGGCCTCGCCTAATTGGACGATATCAACGATAAATTTTACATCCCTTTGATAAAATTTGATTTTTTTTCTGAATTTGTGTCTTCATGGTCAAGTAAGACACATAAAAATCAACACCAGCCAATAGAAGTATGCAATCATTCGGTCAATTTGACTGAAATATTTATCATTTTGAACGATTTAGAAGTGATTTTAAACTATTTTGAAACGTTTTCGAGTGATTGGAGTAAATGCTTGACATAAATTATGGGAAAGCTGAGCGAGTAATTTCGAATTATTATGACCGTGATGAGTGTCGATTTCACAATGTTTTAACTGAACATGACGCTCACCATCTTGTCGAGCCAAGGGTTACGAACTTTTTACTTATCTTAAGTATTTCAGAAGAAGCTATCGATTCGACACCCCTTGACCCGTGAAGATGTACGCTCACGCGAACAAGCCATTCGGAACAACACTCGGCCAATTTCACGATCAAACCCGGATGTACATAGACGGACTTCTTTTGAAAAATACGGGAAAACTTTGGAAAAACTCGATGACGTCAGTTAAAATGACGTTAACCCTTGAAACTTTGAGTAATAACATTCGACGTCGCCAACGCTACTCGTTTAAGTCACTGCCGTGAAACCATCGCTTCCTTAAATAAATACCTAAATATTCTCAAATAACGTCTCAAAAATCTTGATTTTTTGAGAATGATTCGTCATTCTCAAAAATTAAGATTTTTCGGCCTTTATTTACTCTAAAAATATAAATCTAAAGATAGCGCTGGTTATTTCCGCACTGTTTTCTTACACTGTTTCCGCCAATTGGGTTGACTGGGTTACTGCCCCTAGATCTATCGATACTAGACAGCGGAATACCAGTTCACCAATTGGGAACCTTCGGCGATTCTACGGAATAGACCTCGGGAATATTTAGGGCGCAGCCATGAAAGCGGGTCATTTCGCACATTGGTTTATATGACGTCACAAGCGAAACTGAAGATGACGTTGCGAGGAAAAAAAAGAGTTGACGTAAGGTTAATATTGTGCATGTTACAATTTGAAAACCAAACGTAGTGTTTTACTGCGTTTTGCTTCCAAATGATAATGTGACAAAAAGATCTCCGCAGATGATCGGAAAGAATTAAAGGAATTGCTATTCTTCAAGCGTATTAACAAAAGAACCACCAGGAGCCGAATAACCTAAAATATGACCAAAGATTACTACACTTACGTCCGAGGTACTTTCCAGTTTACGGAAAAGTCTGAGCGATGTTCCGAATGACCCATCCGCCTTGTATACATCCGAGGTCTATTGCAGTTTACGGAAATTGTCGAGTGATCTTCCGAATGGAGAACAAACGCCATCTGATAACTCAGTAGAATAAACGCTTGAGAAAAAGTGGGTACACTGCAGAGGTCAACTAGGTTTTGATATTCCCGTGTTACGTAGGCTTGCCATCGTATGCTCGCATTTGCGTATTTATACCGTCGTTCTATGTTCTCAGCTCGAAAAGAAAGTGTGCTCTTTCAAAATTTCTATTTTTCTTATAATTTTAAAAATACAAATTAAAAGCAGCGAGTAAAACTTATGCTGCACCTTACATAAAACGTTTTGGAAGTAGGGCATCGATTTGATTTTATAAATGTAGCGAACTGATGTCAGTTACAAGATATGAAGATTTTAAATGAGTACAGTTTATTTTGGAAGAGAGTATATGCCTATTTAGCCTAGTTGCTCTGCCAATAAAAATCAAAGTACTGATAGTACTGAAGGCCAGGAAACGTTTATTTGTAAGATGAGAACTTGAAAAAGTAATCAATTTAAGCCTGTGGACAGAAATATGACATGAAGTTTCTTGCTTTTGTGATAAACATTGTTTAAATAAGGAGATGAATTATCATTATCAAGTCATTACTTCTTTTCCACATTGATTTGTACAACAATAACTTAGTCCTGTCTCCGTGATAATAAAAGGCGCTCACGAACATTTTCCTCTTGGGACACACACTGGGAAGATTTCAAATGACTCTTGTCTCTAGCGACCATGAAGAAATTGCATGGATAAATTTCCTGGCCTAAAAAGGATTTCGCAATCGGCGTTACGTAGTGTCGGATAATGTGAAATATACATGGGAAACCGGAGCTGTTAGAAATGTAAAGTTTCTGACCAAACTGTGTAAGAAATATCATATACCAAATATTTTAAAAACAAGAGGGCCGCTGTCATTTATCTTATAACTATACAAATATCTATGTGATATCATTCCACTTGATATTTTTATGATATCACATGGATATTTTAAGAACAATGACATAATGCGGTTTTTTTAGAAACTCGCATTTCAGATAGAAACATCGACGAAAACAAGGGAAATAGGGTTATGAGATAAATATAATACGTCAATAGTGTGTTGTATGAATATAATTCTTACTCTGTTGTGGGAATTAATGATAATTATCGAGGCTCTACAAATATAGCACAAATTTACATCCTTTTTGGTGACATAATTAAAATACCATTGAGTAGAAACAAGTTTCGAGAACCGGTGTAATTTTTAAATATTTGGAATCAACTGGAAATGTTCAGAAAATAATTGTTTTTTTTTGTTATTGTTGTTTTTTTTGTTTTTGATTATTTTCTGTCATTTTAACTTCTCTTCTTAAATAGCGTTGTCTGTATTTCAAAGAAAGAAAAAAATTCATGGCTCAGCTCGAAACAACTGTTTCACGCTGAGCCATCGAATCGCTAAATAAACTGCCTCGACTCGTGAGCCGGAGGTCCTTCATTCGAGTCCTACCGTCGTCGGGGTATTTTTTTGGACAAAACTTTTAAGCCAGCTTCATTCAATCCAGCTGTAGAACAAGGGAGCATTGGTCTTTAGGTAGTAGATTCTTAATTGTTCTGCAACATTTCGGATATCATGATCTTTCATAATGTTGACAGAGGTTTCCTAATGAAATCACCAGGAAACCTCGGTTAATCGTGTTTAAGTTCATTACTTCCGAAACGTTACAAGACTAATACGGGCCGCCGTCATATCGCAGTTGGTAGCGCGTCGGACTGTCAATCTAGAGGTCCCGAGTTCGACCCCCGACGGCGTCACTCATCCTGTCCGACTATTTGTCTCCCGCCAATGGGTTGAATATCGTAGACCTATGTTGGATAGCAGTTGGAGGCTAGGAAAGGATGTAATGGTGGTACTGGTGTGAGAAATACCGGGAATCCATTGTTAGGTACTCCAGCCGCCGAAATACATATCTGAAAGGTTATTGATAGCGGAGTTTAAGCCCATTCAAACAAATAAACTGTTACGGGTCCACTACCTTCAATCTACTGCATCTCTCTATCGGGGTTGTGAGAACATCAAAAATGTGTGTTCGAGAGCGGCTCTTGAAGCTAACGCTTTCGTTGCGACTGAACTAAAATAATTAAGGTAGTGGACCCGTAATATTTCCGCAGCATTTTGGAACGCATGATCGTTCACAATTTTACAGAGGTTTCCTACTGAAAATTATTAGGAAACCTCGGTTAACACTGTTAAAGTTCAATACTACAGCTACGTTGCAGAACTATTACGGGTCCATTACCTTAATGTAATCTAAATAGTCTCAGAAAACCCACATGTTTCTGTATTCAGTGAATGACCTGGCAGTACTTGAATGCTGTAAGAGCTTATACAATCTCAGCAGCGGATCCAGAGTGGGTTTTGGGTGAACGGTGTCTTTGTATCCATATGACATGTACTTTATTGAAATTGATAAATTCAATCAAAATTTTGCACCACGTGGAAAACGAATATCTTATTGTAGTGTTCGAAACACAGGAACTTGAAACATTAAAAAAAAGATTTCTGATGAACAGAATTTGAGCTATTATTATTTGGCTAATTTCGTCTGAGACTCTGTGCTTATTCCGGGAGATCTCCGAGTGCTAATTACATAAACCGTTAGTAAAATATATACTGCTCAAAGTTTGCTAAGCACAAAACTTTTTCGCTGTCCTACAGAAGCTGATTAAAAAAAATCGTGTTCGTGTTTAAAATTGTACAATAATGTATTACAAGATATCTAACGTACACATTACCAAATTTGACACGCAATTTTCTCGCGAGACTCGTGCAAAATGAGGAACCCCCGGTTTCTTACCTGTCCTTTCTCATTTTCTTCATGTACACGTTTCGTGCAGATGCCTAGTTTATGTTTTTTAGTACTTAATTGACTTTTAAGTCGTTACTCATGGCTAATGCAAATGTCAGACGACATTTATCTGTCGAACAATTGTGGCGTGCTGTAGGCATGGTGGAGCAAGGGGCTTCCCACCGTGATGTTGGCATGGTACTGGGGGTACACCATACTGTTGTAAACAGAGCTTAGGCACGATACCAACAGTATGGTGCACCTGTAATGAGACATGGTGGAGGTAGGAGTAGAGCTACCTCTGTCGCAGAAGACCGTTTTTTGGTAACTCAAGCCCGAAGGAATAGGTTTGCTACGGCAACGCAGCTACGTTCCGACCTTCGAAACGCGTCGGGAGTGCGAGTTTCGACTCAAACCATACGAACACGACTGCACGAGCATAACCTAATGCCAAGAAGACCATTTTTCGTATTCCGCTGTCCCGAGTTCATGTCGGCGTCGGTTAACATGGACATTGGAACACGTTGGTTCGCGCATAATACGCTGGCGTCCCGTGCTTTTCACGGATGAGTCCAGGTAATGCCTGGACTACGATGATTGGCGAGCTAGGGTGTGGAGCAGGCCGGGGGAAAGGTTTCATGCAGCAAACATCGCTGAGCACGATCGTTATAGGGGTGGGTCCTTCATTGTTTGGGGTGGCATCAGCTGGGATTGGGGTACTTATCTTGTTATTTTAAAAAGAGGTACTCTGACAGCTCGTAGGTACTTTAATGAAATCCTCAATACTCACGTAAGGGCGCTGTCAGGCTGTTATTGACAGTGTCGTCTCTCATATTCGTTATTGAACAAACTGCAGTTGAAAGAATACCCTTTTTGGTCAAATTCGATTATTTCAATTTTCAAGAAAACAGACAAATTTGTAGGGTATCCCTGTTTGGTCTACATTTAAAGTCTTCTTATCATTATAGAGCTATACTTTTCTTCTTAAAATTTGATAAACTGATAACAGTGACCATTTCCAACATTTTTACAATCAAATTTCATTTTTCTCGTCCTCTTTTTCGTTCCTTATGCAAGTCCACATTAAGGATATATTTTTTTTGATGATATATGAAAAGACCATTTCTGCTGATTCATATCGCGGCATCTAAGGTGCAAAGAATATTTTATATTTATCAAAAAGGTGAATTGTACACAGACCTTCTTTGACTATATCACGGGAAAAAGATGTTTCACAATTTACAGAAACAGCAAATATTTTGGATTAAGCCTGCTTTCGAACCTGGTCCCAAATGGGAAAAACCAACGCCGTTGTCAAAGTTTACAAAAAAGGCACCCGGTATCAGTAGAACCACCACTGTTGTTGTTGTTGTTGTTGCTTTATTGAGAAAAAAATAATATCTAAAAAAATCTCTTCAGAATAACGAGAAAATAGATAAACCCCCAAAATACATCCTCCGTCTAAAAATAACATGTGACAGAAAAAAAGAAAAACTTGAGTCAGAAAAAAATATAACTTTTTCTTACTCGGTTTTAACTTGCGTTCTCTTGTATCAAAAGCAGATGTCCTAACCTGTACACCACATGTCTGAACAGTAATCATGCCCCTAGTAAACACTTAAATTTAATGCAAATAGACGGAAATCGTCGATCATCGGTGATTTTCCGATTTCACTTACGGAAAAAAAACTGAATCTCAGGCGAAATTAGCCAAGGAATATTCGTATCCATACAGATAGGGATACTATGGGCCTAATTACTCGTATTCCAGACCGACATCGAACCCCTGTCAAGAAACTCATTATGCGCTGATGATTCTCAATGCGTTTACAAGTTTTCATGCTTTTTTCAGCATAAGAATTACATTTCTGATAATAAGTCACGAACCAGTACTGTCAATCAAAAATCCGTTATCCAATCCAATCCTTCATGTCGACCAAATAGACACGTATAGAGCGCCCACGAAATGTTTGTTTGGTGGTTTTGTTTTTTTATACATTGTATTTTTTTCATTTTTTTAATTTTGTCTACGACTAAAAGCTTTGCACTGAAACTTGTATGACACTTTTGACGAATTGCCTTGTCAGTAGTCGGTTGCCAATGCCACAATCTTATCTCGAAGGGACCGTTTTACTAAACTTTTTACGAAAAAAAAATAATTGTAAGTCAAAATCACAAATTGTACATGGTGTTTTCATTCATTGTTAGATTCTGCCTTGCAATATATCATCGGAATCGTCTGTAGAAGACGATTCCAATGAGAAGATGCGTGGCAGAATTCCATATTTAGTTACTTATGTAGAAGGAACTTTAAATTTTAACTTACGAAAAAAAATATCGTAAGATGTTAAGTAAAACAGGCCCCAGGTCTCTATTTTTCCGTAGCCGCTGGCGGTGGTCCTGCCATGTGTTTTCGTGTCCCTACACCTCTAAACTTTGGCCCTTTATTCACAAGGTTGTCTTGTTTTCTTAAATTGTATTTTGGACTCGTTTCATCCTCCTTGAGATCGTCATTATCTGAAATTATGAAAATAAAACCTCGATTTATAATATGACCTACGTTGCGGGAGTGAAATAAACCCGTTGAATATTTTTGATATTACACGGGTGTTATTACACTAGTGGAATAAGTATGCAAATGAGATTAAAACGAATGGCAACGCTATTTGTAACCGCGAAAATGACGCCATAATGTGTATATTGTTACGTTAGTTTTAAACGGCGTGATAAGTTTCGCAGTAAATTGAATTGCTGAATCTCAAGATATTTTTTTTATTATTTTTCGCATAAATTCGGGTCATATTATAAGTAGAATATAAAATTTGTGCAGATAAAATACAGAATGTATCAAACTCGTCATCTATAAACAGATAAAAACTCGGCGCAGCCTCGTTTTTATCTGTTTATAGATGACTCGTTTAATAAATTCAGTATTTCATGACCACTCATTCAATGTCCTCTATTTATCATACAACAAGGTGGGAAATTGTCACAAGATACAGTTAACAAAGTCGTGAAATTGACATTCATGTCAATCAAACCCATTCTAAATCACTCATTCAGCGTTCTATTCATTCATTCCAAACACTCACTCAAACAATACAATAACGCTCCAAACCTACTGAAAAAAAAAGATAGAATCAACAACGTTGGTCAAAACAGATAAAAACTAGAAGAAAAAAAACAAAAACGCGATTTAACTGATATAATTCAAAATTTAAGCGTCTGATGGGTTCTTGAAGAAAAAGGAAGTCATTTAAAGAACCTGTATGTATATTTTATTAAAGGGAGGTAATGAATATCGCTAACTTTGTTCATTCTGAACAGAATTTGCAGTATTGGATTACCCCCATAAAATTCACTCAAAAACTCGCTCCACACACTCATCCAAAATTCATCCAAATCATTTGTATTGTCAATTTCACGATGTTGTTAACTGTACGTCAATTACACTGCTGGTGTCTGTTTTACTAAACATCTTACGATCAGTTTTTGCGTAAGTCAAAGTATAAAGGTGCTACTTCAGTAGTAACTAAATATGGAATGCTGACACGCATTATCTTATTGGAATCGTCTTCTAAAGACGATTCAAATGAGACATTGCAAGGCAGAATCTAACATTATATGAAAACATCAGGTACGTTTTGTGATTTTTGACTTACGATTTATTTTTTCGTAAGAAGTTTAGAAAAAACGCGCCCTTGGATATCCCAAACATGAAAAAAGGGGAAAAAACTAAAAAAAATTAAGCTTGGTAGATTTACGGTTATCGTGAACTTCACTCCATTATCACAAGAAAAACATAACTGCCAAGTTTCAAGTTAATCGGACATAAGGTGACAGGGATATGCTCCGAACAATGAACTGGATATTAGCCCACCGGACACCTAGGCCCAAATGTGATCGCATAATACGTCCCGTCTTTCGACGGGCGTGTAAAAAGTTTTCATCCGGGACTTTGTGGAAGTACCGATCCTTATCAGCTTGTCCTGGTTTTTAAGGTGGAACCGTAATAGTTCCAAAACACTTCGGAAGTAATGATCTTTCACAAGGTTGACCGGGTTTCCTAATGAAAATCATTAGGAAACCTTGGATAACACTGTTACAGTTCATTACTGCCAAAACGTTGCGGAACTATAACGTGTCTACAACCTTAAATTGCGAGAACGTTTGGAATTTATACCAAATTAAGAGAGATTATTTAACAGTTAGTGGCATCGTGAAATTAGCATTTATCTCGACCAAAATCATTCTAAAACGCTAGCACAGTGCGCCATTTATTCATTCCAAATACTCAACCAAACAATTCACATTTTCAGTTTTACGATTTTATCAACTGTAAATAAGAATATAAGCCAGGTACGAACAGTTTTGAACCAATTCGGCCTACACAATCGGTGTAGGTTGAATAGGGTCGATACTTTACACACTAGCAAAACTGTTACCTTTCGCCTGACGGGTCATATGAAAGTAGCAAGGGCGTAACTTCCATTTTTCACATTACGCAAGTGCGTAATAGCAATAGATATTTTGTCGGAATATGTCGTTAAAGAATGATCCTAGCATCGAAACTACAGCTTATTCAAGAACGCTAAAATCATAGAAAAGGGGAGCGGACGGAGGACATTCATCTTTTGTCACAGTTTACACATCTCCTTTAACCTATATATTCTATGGCGGTCGCCTTCTGAGCGCGTATAAATTACTAAATCCTTGTTACGCCTATGATAAGCCTCACCATCTTTAGATATTTTCGCTTCCAATCGCTCCTCTTCTTGCTGTTGTCGCCTCTTATACCACCAGTAACACGCACATGAGAAGAAAATGACCATATATAGTAATATAGCCAACGCCCACCCTGGTATTGGGGGCTCGTATCCTTGCTTGTCCGAGCTCGCCATATTTGCTTATCCCTCTCTAGGTCACACTTTCAACTTTTCCTATTAACTAACGTCTCTGAAAGAGTAGAGATAAATATTTCGATATTTCATATGAATCATAGATTTTGTACGGTAATTTACTCAAGTGTTTTAATTTATTTCATTTTATTTTATTTATTTATTTATTTATTTATTTATTTATTTATTTATTTATTTATTTATTTATTTATTTATTTATTTGTAAATAACTTCAAACAATTTAAAAAAAACAATCCCTCATTATTCTGCATACAAAAATAACGAAAAGCCTCGAGTGAAGCCCTGCGTTCAGAATGACAAACTGTTTTCCAATTATACCCGGCTTTGCACGCAAGTTACCGTGCAAAACGGGGTATAATTAGACAAACAGTTTGCATCGTTTTTGTCACCCTGAACGCTTAACACGTGTCCAACTATCAGCTTAACATGTGTCGACAGGTAAACAAAAATCCGAGAAACGGGTATAGTTTGAACAAAATACTCCTGGAGATTTGATTCTTATAGTGTATTTTTGGTTTTATGTCAAAATGATATTTTTCCACCTGTGCCCATGACTACAATGACTACAAAAAATGATATTGTCTTCGGCGAGGTTTCGTCACTTTACTCCACACCCCTCATATATTAAATATTCATTCATCTGTTACCACACATACAGGTAACACAATCGATGCTGGTCATCCTAAAAGTCCTACCTATAGCTCATCTTTAAATCTGTAGTAACGATTTTGAAGACGCTCTTCCAAGAAAATGTTTGAAACAAAATGACGGGAAAAGACAGAGGTCAGCAATCATCTCCTCATAATTAAGATTTATGTAAGTGTTTGAGGCCCAATTTTCAAACACTTCATTTGCCAAGAAAAAGCAGTATGCCCAGGTATATTATATATCAAAATAAAGCTATTCATAAGCATAAGCAGTTAAGCAACACAAGACTGCCATGGCTATATCGGCATAGCCAAAACATTGTGGAAAAGGGTCATTTTGTACAGAACAAGCAACTGCAAGACTTTTGGGTAAAATTGGTCCAAATTTGAACAAAGTACAGACTAAAGTACTACCCAGGTACTACTACAAACGTTGGTATAAAACTCGAGCCCTTAACGTAGTTATGCAAGCAATTTATTTTGACTGATTTTATAACGCATATGCCATATTTGTCATTCAAATTTTGTAAACGTGTAGTTCTTTTTTAGGGTATGGTGTGTTACCACAACATAAATGGACATTAATAGTTTATATACCTGTAAGGTTGTTAAGCAATATATATCGATTTCTATTTCACTGAATGACAAATACATAGTAATTTATTATAGATCATTGAATTCAAAAACTATAATTTGAAATAAATCACAGAAAGTATTTCTCAATATTATGGTGTGCTGTTGCACCATACCTAACATCTATTTTGAAAACATATCAAACCCGTTTGACAAGTATGTTGACAAAATAAATGGAAATTGATTGTTTCAAAAGAGCCTTTTGAGACCGAGCTTTATATCTAAGGTAGTAGTAGTACCTGGGTGGTACTTTAGACAGTACTTTGTTAAAATATGAGCCAATTTTATAAAACCGTCATGCAGTTACTTGTTCTGTACAAAATGGCCCGTTTCCACAATGTTTTAGCCTTACCGCTATAGCTATGTCGGTCTTATGTTGCTCAACTGCTTGTGCTCAAAAGTAGCTTCAATTTGATATACAATATACCTGGACATACTGTTTTTTCTTTGCTAATGAAGCGCTCTTAAAATTGGGTCTCAAACACTTTACATGAACCTTAAGTGTTTTAATTGGTCGATCGAATTTCAGATTGGCAGCGGCGAAGTTTCTTCATTTTTAAAGGAAGTCGTGGGAAATTTAACCAATCTATGGGCCAACTTATTTCTAGCCCGAGCGGACCCCGATTTTGTTGTTTTTCAGCCACAATTAGAAATCAGCCCTGTGTCCCGGCTTAAAAAAATATGTATATACATGTTACAATCCGTTTTCAAATTATACCCGTGTGCACGTAAGTGAACGCGCAAAGCGGGTATAATTTCAAAACGTTTTGCAGCATCTTGTCAGCAGGAACATTATGCTGGTTTCTTATCGTGGCCGGACCGATAAACATAAAAACGGGACCCGTTTGAGCCAGAAAAAAGTTGGCCCATATTAATTGTAACCGGATAGCCGTTCAAGATATATATATGAATCCGAGTTTCCGGTGTAGTTAACGATACATTGAATATATTATAAAGTTTTACATAAAAGAAATCGCTGAATGCGGGTTGGCCGAATACATATGGAAAATAAAAGGAAAAATCCTCCCTATACGAACACGACACATGTAGAGAGAAATAAATG